>JALLPB010000929.1:0-12116 GCA_036939975.1 Cyclostephanos tholiformis | reverse complement strand
ATGGTATTACTACTAATAGTAGAAAAACAATAACGAACAATTGTTAACTGAAACCTGTGCCGCAGGCCAGGCCCTACCGGCTTGTTCCCTTATAATTAATTATTTTTGGGATCGCTCCACTACTTATTTTTTTTTTATTTTTTTTTCTCTCTCCGCCCTTTTTTTCAGTCCGCCAAAATTGACTTCAAACCTTACATAGAGAGACCTGCAGATTCAGCATTTCCGTCGCCAACCATATTTACTTGTGAATAAAACTTACGAGGTAAATAAGCATTTGAGAAAACAATGCCCTTTGGATTGGGTGGGGGCGGTGGTGGTGGCGGTGGCGGGAGCTACAGGGACCTGGAGCGCGCCCCCCTCTCCGCCCTCAACGACGACGACGACGACGACGATGTCGTCGTCGACGGTTTGATGTCCCTCCCCCCATATTCGGACAATCCCGTCACCCCCACCACCAACGGCAACGGTGGGGTTGGGGGCAACAGGAGGAGCGGGGTGACAAAGAATGGGGGCTACCGTGACGTGCCCACCACGAATGAGAATGGCGGGAGGGGCGGGAAGAAGGGATCGAGTGCCATCACCATCGTCGACGACGACGACGACGCGGGTGGGGGGGGGAGAGGAGGCGGCGGAACTCGCGCCCGTCACTTCGGATATGACGACGACGACGACGACGATGAGGGCTACGGCGAGGGGGATTACTTCCGCGGCGTTAACACCCCCAGCAAGAACAGGCGACGAACACCAACGCGCAGGTACCCCGGGGGACTCGTATGCGCCTACCTTAAGTATTGGTTCGCGTGCAAGTGCTGCCTCGGCTGCTGCACCGCGGATCCAACCTCCGCCTCCCGTAATATCGGGGGTGGCCACGCGCCGTCGTCCGAGGGGGGGGGGGAGGGCAAATGCGCCCGGCGAACGTTCATGGCGCTCGTATACCTCTTCCTCCTGTCGGTCATACTTCTTTGTGCGGCCTCCATCGGGTACATCCTCGCCCAGGACGGGAGTCCCTTCGTTCCCGACGAAGTCTCGTCTTCATCCGAGGCATCCTCCGAGGGGGGGGGGGGGGGATCATCCCGCCCCCGCTCGCGAACCTCCGTGAGATATGCACCGATTGGATCACCGAATGCGGTCGAACGAAGTGTCGGGAGGAATGCGACCACGCGGCATGCTGCACCCTACCGTCCACCGACGTTAACAGCTGCTGGGCGGATCAGGCGTCGGTGTGCGCCGAGTACCGAGTCGCGTGCATGGGCATGGAATTGAACGTCGGGACCTACGATTCCGCGAGCACGGAGGGACCGTTGGGACTGCCGTCGAGGGTCGAGCTGGACCCGCCGTGGAATTTGGAACGAACATGCTCGTACGATAATCTTCAGACGCAGGTGGGGTTCAACGATTGCTTCAACGCTTGTCTCAAGTCGCGATGCTGCTATCCGGACGTGTACAAGTGCGAGGTGACCGATTACGAGTATTGCGACTTGTACGAAGCGCCGTGCTTGGCTGTCTCATTGAGCTGGAGAGGGACCGGACACGCCGTTTCGTCGTCGGATGGGACCGATAACAACACGGTCGCGAATACGGTCATGCTTCAGTGCAATTCGGCCAACATTAATCCCCCCGTCTCGTGCATTGAGGCCTGCAAGCCAGGGGCTTGCTGCTACGTGTCCGATACCTACCCGCCAATTGAACAGCTATTCCGCGAGCATTTCGGCAACGATAGCCCGATGAGCTATGTTGACTCCTGCTCGTCAAACGTCGGCTTCTGTCAGCAATATGGCTCCTGCGAGCATCTGAATCACCTGAAAGATGCCGAGGGTTGGAACACCCCGGACGTCACGTATGAATTGGACATCACAAGCGTGTGCAAGGCCGAGTATATCGCGCAATTTGGCGCGCTGGAGTGCAGCAACGTGTGTCAGCCTGCCCACTGCTGCTTCTCGTCAGAGTATAAGTGTGACGACGTGCAGTTGGGACACCTGATCTGCGGCGACTATAAGCAGTGCGGAGTTTTGTATCCGAGTCAAGAATCTACAGAGGAGCTGTTCGAATTGGCGAAGACGATTGACGAAGTGTGCTCGGAAGATTCCCTGAGTTTGGTATCAGGTCGTAAGATGTGTCAAAAATTGTGCAAAGACAGTTTGTGCTGTTTTGACAGTGGAGGTGAGCCGTTTGCTGTAATTCTCTTTGTGCTATTGTCTGAGCCTTCTAGGTGGTCCTTCTTAATCTTTTGGAAACAAATTTATCAGCATACGGCTGCGCAAATGACCCCAGTAAGAATTGCTTAGCCCATGCTGGTTGTGAGACACTCGTCTCTACTACTTCATTCATATATGATGATGAGGAACAACAATCAGATTCGACTGATGCAGATGTGGCAAAAAAAAATGATGGAGTGGAGGCGGAGGTTGATGCCTTCCTCACAGCATTAGAATCAACTTGCTCCGAAACGTCTCTGAAAACATTGGAGGGGATACAGCAGTGCCATAACAGATGCCAAACCCACCTTTGCTGCTTCACCAACGATCCAGTATTGGCGGGCAATGATTGTTCCAACACTCATGTGGAGGCATGCAATGCCTACCGAGCATGCGAGCGACTCGTTACCCCCACCGATCAGAACCCACTGACTTATACGGCTGCGACTGATTTGGACGAGATAGCCAATGCCATCGAGAAAGCCTGTGCTCTGCCAGACGACCCATACCTAATTGACCAGAGCTGGGTTGAGGGTTGTCACTCTTTATGCGCCGCCAGACTTTGCTGCCTGGTCGACGAAAAGATAGAGAGCAACTGTCGGGCTACCGTGGGTACGAAAGAGTGCAACGCGTTTAGTGCCTGCGAGATTTTGATCAACGACAGTGGCCACGAGGTAACAGGTGCCTTACAGATTGAAGACAAGTTTGGCGATCTTAATGATGTGTGCACTATTGCGGTCGTGCGAAATTCGTCTCTGCATGCTGCGTGTGAAGAAAGGTGTAAGGACAGATCATGTTGCTTTGAAAGCACCCCAGCGTTTTCATGTTATGACATGGTAAGCAGCAGTTGTTGAAACGTCACTGAATGATTGCTCTTAATATTAATTTCAGCTGACAACTTCACGCTGCCGTAACAGGAGAAAGAATGGTGCGAAGAGTTCAAATCATGCGAGTGCGTTAATATGTTCTTTTTCTCAGATAATGTGCAAATAAGTATAGGGACTTGCAGTGATGATGATAGCTCTCAGATTTCTGAGCCAGATGACGTAAGTCTATCAGTCAAATCTATTTCCACCATATCCACTCTTCATTGAGACGCTCGTAATGAGCGAAATTCCCATTATGAATGACGTTTTAGGAGTGAATTGTCATGCTTTGAAACTCATAACTTGTCGAAATGTAATGATCACATCGTTTGCGCACAGTTGCATTTGAACGATGAAAAAGAGCAATTAAGCACTGCGCCGACGATTGATTCTGAGTCTGCTACATCGATCTCTGACAATACTGGATCAGTCCTAGATATTGACGAAGCCGTTAAGATTGACGAAGGTCTGACTTTAGACGAATTTAAAGCGGGCATTGAAGCTGATTGTTCCTCGGAATCATTAGACACACTGGAGGGTATAGAACAATGCTACAATAGATGTGCACCTTATCTTTGTTGTTTTTCTTCTGACGCGGTGGGGCCTGATTTCGATTGCTCTCATGCCTACCCAGATGAATGTGAAGCATACCAAGTCTGCGAGCAACTAGTATCGCGTTACAATTCTTGGAAACCTCCCTCGACTTCGTTTGACCCGTATGCGGTTAAGAAACTTGTAAACGATGCTTGCATTCCACCTGATAATACTCCAGTCAATAATGTGTGGGTATCCCAGTGTCACAAGGTCTGCGAAGCCAGAATGTGCTGCTTGGCCCACTCGTCACTCGATAGTAGCTGCATTGATGTTCTTGGAGAAGATGTGTGCAACGATTACTATGCTTGCCATAATCTTATTGGAGGCGAGTTGAGAGATTCGGTATCCATCAATGATCTATGCAACAATGACGTAACTTCAAATAAAGCGTTGTTCCTAGAATGTCGAGAAAAATGCACTCAGAGAGCATGCTGTTTCGAAAATATTCCAACAAACTCATGCTATGAAATGGTAAGACACTCTCGTATGTAATTCAGATGAAATCAATTTATCTTTTTTGTGCTTTCCAGTAATATGGTTGCACTGTCTTGCTTTGTATTTTCAGGAAAAGGAATGGTGCAATGAGTATGAATCATGTAATCTCGTAGGTTTTTTTCTTGGAAGTTTCAATTCAACTGTGGAAGTGACAGCAAGCACTACCATGGCGACTGTGGCAACTGTGGTGACTGCGGCGATTGATGAAATTGAAGAGTTTAAATCTGTTTGCAATGCACACACTCTGCAACAAAATTGGGATACTTGCAAAGAGCTGTGTTTCCAGTATGAATGTTGTTTTAGGAGTGAATTTTCCTGCTACGAGATACACGAGCTTATATGTGACGATCATTATATATGTGAAGAGTTGTATGCTAAAGATGGTTCAGCCAAATCAAATACTGCGCCAACGTTTGATTCTGTGTCTACAAGCACCACTCTGGCGACCGCGGCGATCAAAAAAAATGTTGATCAGATTGAATCACAATGCTCCAATGCGTATATCTTGACTTTTGGCTCTGAAGATTGTAAACTGTTGTGCGAGGAAGTCAAATGTGAGGCCCGTCTGTGAGAATGCATCCCATTCGTTTTCTCCCTTACTCATAATATTGTCCCTCTCTTGGCTATTATCAGGCTGCTTTAATTTTGCCAAGTGCACATATGCAAACAAAGCTGATTGCAGCAGTGTTAATGCATGCTACAATGTTTACAATTCAGACTAAAATGGCTATCACATAATTTAAATTTTCAGCAATAACAATTTGATGCCAATTATGCTACGATACCATGAAGGGATACTTTCGAACAAAAAGCAAATAAATGAATAAGTAATTATTGAACACAGCAGCTGTGTATGCTGAGGTTGCTGTGTCTGGGCTCATTGCCTGAAGATTAATACATGTCCCAACAGATAAATTGAAATACTCTCAAGACTCCCTTGCCATGAAACATAGATTTGAGAGCAAGATTTTCACATGGTTTGATGTCATAATTGTGAGCCTAGACATCAAGGATATGTATCTCCAATGTCAATATGGCTGTGCAAGCTGCAGTCAGGTACAAGAACTCATGCCTATCACCTCACCAACAAGAGAAAAAATGAAAATGCTTGGATATTCTTAAATTCAGCTAGGGAATACGATTGTGAACTTCCAAGATAATTAATACAAATACAATGTTAACCAAGACCAAGATTGCCATGGACCCACCATTGGTGGTTTCAAATTGGCATTTCTTGAACAAACTTAATTACCTCCTTCAGAGGCATGTGAAATTCATTGGTAGGGGCTGTATTCATTAAATACTCTAACTATCGTACAAACCAAAAAAAGTTTTACATTTTTTTCTTAAAACCGGCGTACATGGACCAAAGAGAAGGAAACCCAGATGGGTGCAGATGCTTTCCCCCCCTTGCCAATTTTCCCTCAATGCCATTGCCATCAAAATAAACCCCCTTGACATCAAGCGCGTGACATTCCTACATGTTGCACACAATTCTAGCATCACAGTGGCACGGGGGTAACACTAGCCCATGCCATGATTGTGAAGCCAGAATTGCAAGTCTTGCACTCCCTGGGGTAAAAAATATGTCACAATCAACCAAAATTGACATCAATGATGGCATGATTTCCATCATCATGACCAAACACATCATTGACAAGGGAGGATGCTGATCCCACGAACAAGACTCCTGTCCCCTTCCCAAGACTCCCCCCCACACACCCTCTATCTGATTTCATGTCATCAGGGCTCGTGCAATGCACATCATCCATCACACATGATCACAAAAATATCAATAACTTCATTTGGTCAACCACAGCAGCCCCTCCGGCTGTCTGATTGGACTTGATAATGTTAGTGTTGACATGCTGGTGAGTTTATTGTTGTTTGTTTGCCTTTATTTTATCCACTGCCAACTCGAACTCTGAACTAACAGCTCCCCAAAAGCACACTCCCCCCCCTCAACTTGCACTCTACCATCTTCCCGCACATGGTGAGCATTTCAAATGAGGAGGGCATGGGGGAAGGGGGGGGGGGGAAGAATATCATAGGTAATTATTGTATTTATTTTTACTTCTATTTTTGAAACCTTGTGTGGATGATCACTCAACACTTTCAATCCCTCATCTCCTCTCCATTTTTACAAAAGGCTTGGTGACTACCACCACAATGACATTGGTGACAAGGAGGGGAGGGAGGGGGAGAAGGAGATGGAGGAGGAGGGAGGGGCTTTGTTGGACTTGTCGGCCAGCGGCCAAGTTTGCTAAAACACTTAATATGATATGGAGACATGTAATTTATGACTGCACACAACAATCAAATAGAGCTAACGAGAGAAGACAGAGGAGGGGATAGGAAGAATTGAGGTGCTGGGGACTTTGCGTCTGCACCAAACCCCTGTAGTACAACTAGTTAATAATTGGTGTACCTCTTTGTGTTATTTTTGTTACAATCAAATACAAATTGTAATGCCTAATAGTAGCTCACCTAGCCATAGTTTGCCATAGCCATTGCCATTGCAATTGCCATCAAATATGAGGTGATTGGGCTGCAAACAGTGGGGTTTGCCAGACACAACAATCTGCCATTGGAAAGTGGGAAGGCAGGAATAAGATAATGGATGCTGTGGCAATATATTGGGAATGGCAACAGGTGGGATCCAACACAAAGGATGGGATGGCAGGAGGCAGGGTGGCGATGACAACACAACAATAAATACAACATAAAAAAGCATCATAGCCATAGCCATAGCCATAGCCATAGCCATAGCCGTAGCCATAGCAGTAGCCATAGCCATAGCCATAGCCATAGCCGTTGCCATATCCGTAGCTGTATGTTCATTTGTGCATTTGTGCATTTGTGCATACGACCATATTAAACAGCTTGTCAAGAATGTGCTACAAGACTTAGATACATAATATGGATGTGGGATGCAGTCTCAAATTGTTTGCAGCCTCAACCATGACACCACAACATCATTCAGCCCAGGCCTTACCTCTATTTTCCAAAACAGCCCCACACCATGCCATCTGCAATTCTATAATGATCCGCTCAGATGCCCATCCACAGATTAGCAAGGTGCAATAACATTTTGCATACAATGGATGTGGGATGCACTCAATGGGAGTCTGGAGCATTAACCATGATGTCACAGCATCATTCGGGCTCACCCATACCCCAATTTTTCTAAAATCCACCCCAACCTGTTGCATGGGCCTAACTGTGTAGAGGTGGATGCAAGTGACCATCCACAGCATATCAAGGTGCTGAAACACTTTGTATGCATATGAAATGGATGTGGGATGGACTCCAAGTGGGTTTGGAGCCTCAGCCATGACATTACAACATCAATTGGGCCGGAAAGACATTCTCAGGAACAAACTGATGGAAATCATCTTCTTCTAGAGTACAATCCTCTCAAATCATGTTACAATAAAAACAATTAAGGTGGTCATCTCAATCTCTTTGCAGTCTATGATGATTTTTAAGAATCTACTAATGAAGATTCAAACAACGAAGATGATTTAAATGAGGGGATTCCAGATGAATAAACCAATGAAGATTTATTGATGAATGTTACCGAAATACAATGCCATACTATGCCATCTGGTGGTTTGATTTGGGGTGTGGTGGAATCACCACCATCAAAAACAATTATCTCCAAGTCAATCTCATCATGAGTCAATTTCAATTGATTGGGTGGGACATCTACTTCACGTAAAGAGTTTTTCAATTTTCTGCTGCTTTTTCTTGGCACGACGTGATCTCCGATGAAGGACCTTGGGTGATGACAAATCCAAATAAGTGGCAGCAGCACACTGAGTATTGAGGGAGGTCATAGTAGAACTAGTCTTTAAAAATACAAGAATCCATGAGGGATGGGGAGAATTAAGATTAGGGGCCAAGGATGATTCAACGTCATCATTCTCCAATAAATTGTCAAAAGTGTGGCAGCTGAACCTTGATCAGACAGTACACTGAGTCAGCATGTTGAAGTGATCACTATCACTACTGACAATTATGGAAGGAGAAAGACATTGTTCATTGGTGGACAAAGACTTAGGAGTACTTATTTTAGTACCATCTTGACCTGATGGTGAACCAACTTGCGGTTGGTTAGAAATTAAGTCATTGCAATGACCTTGTTCTAAAATGTAACAATAAGAAAAGGAAATGATGATATTAGAGAATTGTAATGAAAACAAAACAAAAAAAGAAGAAACATCTCATATCCGAAAATCTGAATATGCAAGTGAGATGAAATTTCACACAGCGCGTGCATTCGACATCTTCAATTACATCAAATACACAATGGCGATGTGCACTACTACACTCATGCAGTTTTTTTGCATTCTCTTTGCCGGATTGCTTCTAGTGGAAATAAGGCCAGGGGGGGTTGAAGCATTGACAAAGCAAAGAGACGGGGTAATTCCTGACTGCAAAGCAGACATACCTCTCAGAGAAGGAAAAATTTGAGTCAGCAGAATATATCAATCCATCAGAAGTGCGGATGTGTCGATTACGACAAATCAAATGAAGATAATCAAGGATGGGACCAAAGTCAACTCCATCAAAAATCTGCGCTGTGGTGGGAATTGAGTCATCATCATTGCTAGCATCATGTTTGCTGCAAGCGTTGCATTCATTGAGAGCGTCAAGTTTGTTGTGAACATCCCGTAATATGATACGACATAGCAGCTGAAAGTGATGAATATGATATTGCTTGCCTTGATGACAGGTCAACAGGAGATGATCGTGCGTTGTCAGCTCAAACCACACAAGACATCATCAAAAAATTCGTCATGCCTAGTGGGAGAAAGATAGTCGTCTTCATCATGATCATTGCGACCATCACATAATATGTTATGACGTGCCAGCTGAAATTGGCAAATAGGAAATTGCTCGCCATGATGATGTGACAACAGTAGATGAACGTGTGTCATATACTCGAACCAGGTGTGGCATTTACAGAATTTGTCACAACAAGTGACAGAAATAAAGTTGTGGTCACAAGCATGACATGGAAATTGGAAGCAATGATGGCAATATCGCTCGCAGTAACAACGTGATGACAAGAGATGATTGTGTGTCATAACCAGGAACCACATGGAGTGTTGTTGGTATTTGTCGCATCAAGTAGGAGGAAGAGATTGCAGGAAGAGACGGAGACTGTGGTGCTGGCAGGGATGATCACAATTGTGTTGATGTTGATGGTGTGGTGGAATAGTGGGGGAAGTGGTGAGATCCATTTTGCTAGATAATAGCATAAAAGTTTAGTGCTAAAAATTACTTCTTACAAGTTACTCAAAAATATAATTTTTAATAGAGAATTCCAACAAGTTTATATTGGTAAATTGTCTTTATGATAGTTACATTAATATATAACTCATGGTGATACATTTGAAAAGTAAATTGTTAAAATTTGTAACAGTAACTTTTTTCGTAAAATTTTTATTTTTGCAAACACTAATTGTTTTATTAAAGAAATTTGTTGCTAAAAAACAAAATAAATGTAACTATTTGATCAAATAAACGTATCACAGATACAATAAAACATAAAAATGAAGCAATAATTGGCACTATTTGTTACAGTTTAATTCTATAGATTCATTTTTGCCTTTTGTGAGGAAGTAGATGTATTTCAGCGGGGCAGTTGGGATCCTCAGTCAGAATTTTTAGCTGGTATATGCTACATGTGTACAGAAAAGGAGAGGAAATTGAAGAAAGGATGGGAAGTTTGGGTGTTGGCACGAGCTGACACAAAAATCTGGTGGGAACATCCAGGATAATCAATTTGGTGTTGGCTTCATGGGCCCATCAGGCCAAATTTAGAGTGACATGTAGTGTCAAGATGACATTTTGCCGACATGTTGGCAACATTTCCAGCTAAGCTGATATTACTTCATTGACTTTACTGTAAAATCAATTTTACCCATGTAAAGCTGATTTTACATGGTATGCCGGTCATGTAGTATCAGCTGAGTGAAATCAGGTGAAAAATTCAGATTTCTTGGAATATTGAATCGATTCTATATACTTAATGCTGATTTTATGGGCATGAGTCACCATGTAATTTCAGCTCAACTGATTTTTTGATCTGATATTAAATGATGGTGGTAGCATGTAAGATTGATTTTATGGAAAGATAATATCCTAGAGCTGATTTTACATGACAGCAGAACCACATAAAGTCAATTTTACTAGGCTGTACATTCCTCTTTTGGTTCCTCTTTTTTGGGGACAGGAACATGGAGCAGGATTCCTGTTCCTCTTAGGATTCCTGCAGAATCCTAAAAAGTTTGATATTCCTCTTTTTCTACAGGCAGGAACCCTAGTTCCTCTTAGGAACAGGAATGGGTTCCTCTTTAATTGAGAGGAATCTTGCTTATGTTGCTTAAAATAGTTTTCCTCTACCCTACAGTGGAATTTGATATTAATATCGCCAATTTTAGTGAGGTACGTTTGATGGCACACAAAGCACAGTTCAAACTTGGCATCTGACACTTTGTGTAAGCCTACCAACTGTAATACGAATGAGTTCTTGGCAATCATGGCTCAAATGTCTTTTTACTATGAATGTGCAGAGGAAACACTCTTGAAATGTCCCCATTTGACCATTTTTGACCAAGATAGGTGGTGAGACAGCAGTTGGTTATCTGGTTGGTTTTGGGGTTGGTGGGCATTGACAATTGATTAGCTAGGGCTAGGCGGAAGCTAATTAAAAAATAGAACATGACCATGATGGCCAACAGGGCCCTTTGGCCGCTATGGTGCTCCCCCCACTGCACTGAGGCATTTGACAATCATCCAACATGCTACACAACAGGTTGGTGTCATTAAAACAAGATGATATTATCATTTTTATAATTTATTATCTATTCAAAAGCACAGTGCATCTGATGCACTGCTAAACAAAATGACAAACTATCAGCACCCCTTGCCACCCCTACTAGCCTCCAGCAACCAACCCTGCCTCTCACAACCACCGATTTCTTCCACTTAAGATGATTGTTACATCCATGGTGATGGATGGTGGCACTGTCATCATCTGCATCGGGAAAACTTACATGTGTAAGGCATGGCACATAGTCAATACATTGGAGCACCACTCAACAAATGCAGAGCTCTGATCACCCCCCACCGCCCCTACTCCTAAGTCGACTGTTATAATAATATATAATGAACCTCAACCATTGATTGCTTCAATTGGCAATGACTGGTGACCCGGAGCAAGAATGGATGGTGGCGCCGATCATCATGAATGCATCTGTAATATTTTTCGTCATCATCCAACCGCAACCTGCCACCCAAGAGTTCCATTGTGACCCACTGCCCAAGAGAGATCAATCCCCATCAGCAATGACATTGCCTCCCCCATCGAAGTTGTCCTTCGTCATTGTGGTAGCAGAGTATTTGTGGCAATAACATCATCAATAGCAATGGGACATGATTTTTTGTGTGTTTTTATGTGCATTGACAACACAGAACATGATTCCTGCCAAAAGGACATTTACTTGTTTCTACCAAAATTATCAATGAGATCATTTAATATCCTTTTGGTGGGAAATATCTTATTTGCCAATATTCAGGTTCTTCTAAAAGGAGGAACAAGTTTTATCACAAACACACAACCAAAAACAAAAAAATACAATGACCATGGTCCCTCCTGCCTGCCACCTTCTTTAAAAGTTAAGTGAGTTTGCCATACATCATGCAATTGACCTTGTTGATTGTCGCAACATGGCGATGTATTTTTTTGTATAACTAACTATTTCTTGATTTCATTTATTATTTTCTACAGGCAGCAGTGTGGCATGCTTGCTGGTTAAAGGTGAGATTTTGAAGGTGATTCTTGTGATTTTTCTGTGCCTCTGCACCAAAATGATGTGCACTAACCTTAACAGCTTAACAGCTATGGACGCTCACGAGCGTCCACTTTTTATTTTTTTTTTTTTTTTTTTTTTTT
>JALLPB010000928.1:0-12188 GCA_036939975.1 Cyclostephanos tholiformis | reverse complement strand
ACTTTCTATCGGATTATATATAATCCGGATTACCCGATTATATATAATCCATGCCGATTATATATATAATCAAGATTATAAATATTCTGCGTAACAGATTCCCTTTCTCATGTCTACTGCCAAACCTTTGAGTATCACGTCTTGCTGTGCAGAAGTTTTTTTGGGTTTGAATGTTATTTCAGCACCCTTGCATCCTCGTCCACTTAATAAATTTGTAGAATGTGTTGCAATAGAGGGACAGCTGAATGCAAGCACCAGTCCTACCAATCCTCTTCAATCACTCTCTCTTCCTTCGCCTTGAAAATTTGATGGGGTAACAGTGTCAAATAATTGATACATAGCCAACTTATATTCTCATGCGACGATGCAAAAGACGATAAATCAAGGCCCCCCACAAAAAGGGTCCTGTTATTATGACGTCACTTTTCTACAAAGAACACACTGAAACCTCTCTAGCTACCTCTGCGCAAACAGTTCCTTCTTGACGGTCTGGGCAATACACCCGATCAGTTTTTCCGTCGCGATGTTGATCACCACCTGACAGCTCTTCGTGAGCTCATCCTCTTCCTCCTTCCCTCCGGACGGGGAGGAGGAGGAAGAGGATGGCCTCCCGACCCCTTCGCTGGAACCCATCCCTCCCACCCTGGGCGACGCCACCAAAGATGCCGGTCCGACTCGTCCACCACCGCTTCGCGCTCCCATCAGCGCCGATGGCGCGTCTCCTGCGTCTTTGATCCTCACAGTCCCACCTCCGTTGGCGGGTTGGAACTTGGCGAGACGCTCCGCGGCCCCGACGACCCCCTCCATGCAACGAATGCGCGATTCCACCTCGCACGACGGTGTGGTCCCGAGGGTCCTCATCCAAAGGAAGTTGCGCGTGAGCGTCGACAGTACGGATCGCGCTCCGCTGGACATGTAATACTCCACCTCTAGCTCGTAGTACGATGCCCAGCAGCTCCCCCACTGCTCCAGTCTCACGCGTTCCTCGTGAATTATCTCCCCGTTCGGACACTCGTTGACGACCGGGTGGGTGTACTCGGGGGGGTAGGCGCGGAACGCCCTCAGTTCCGGATCCCCCTTCGCGAGGCTCCGAAGCGGATCAACGACGATTGCAAGGAACGGATTCCCGTGCGGATCCTCCGCACGCTGCCACTGCAATTGGGTGCTAATGTCCGTCTGACTCATGTAACAGTGGGAATGCGGACCGACGTCGAAGGGGTGACTGTGGTACCAACCCATGAACTTTTCCCGTCGGGTAGTCTCTAGGGATTCTCCAAGCTCGATCATATGGTTGATGACGTCGCCGTCATCGGCGATGACGCGGGTCTCGAACCCCTCGATGGGGAGGGGGAAGACGTCCGTGACTAATAGTGTATGGGGGGTGATCGGATCGGGACGGCCTAGGAGTAGGCCCATCACCTCAATGGGATTGCCCCCCTTTTTCACGCCCTTCTCGACGCCCGAGTGACAGTGCGTCATCTTGTTTCCGATGCGAGTGCAGACCGATGTGGACGATATTCGATGAATGCATTTCGTCGTTATTTTTCGGCGGCGCGGGTTGGGGGAAAACGCGTCGCGAGGATGTCAAAATGACAATGAGAAAAGCGATTCACGAAAGAAAAGGTCGCAGCAGGACGGAATCATTTATCTCCCTTGGCTCATCCTCTCCCGATTTTAGCAACGTCGACCCTATCCGAGAGAAAGGGAGAGCCGTCATTCTTAATCAAGAAGTAATTACGACTCACCATCTTCATCACTGCCGATGGGCCGATCGCGACCGCCTTAAAGTACCTTGCATCGTCCCTCCAGGGGGAGGACTTACGCAATTCATCGAGCTTTGCGACGTCGAAGGTGTACCGAGCGTCGGCCGCGGCGACTGCCAAGTAGTCTGTTTCGGTCGACATCGTCTTGTTCCTTTGTGCCTGAGGTCCATCCTGGCTACTTGGGGCAGGGTAGCATGGTCCTTGCTCCCGCCAAATCGGTGTCTAAGTAAAAAGAACGTATCGTACGTAAGTAGATAATTAAAAATATCATGAATCTTGACCCAGCAAGCGGCTGACCACTCACAGGCTGTCACCATCACCATGGGGTTCTTCGGCTCGCAAACCGGCACATGTATCTTTTTCGCTGCAACCACTGCAGCGTTTCCCTTACATATAGGGTGCCCTCCTTGTGGTTTCCATGGCATTGTTGGTGCGAGAGGCTATGCGACTCGTTCGTGGTCTTTATTAATCCAACAATGGCGACGAAATCGTAGGGGAGTTCGGATGAGTCACGACGACAACGACTCGCTATCTCATATGCTCTCATCTCCAGAGCGCTATGCAAAACAGCTTGGAATGACGGTCGAGGAAATTCGACGATATCAGGAGGATCACGCGGCTGCCTCACGAATGTTGAATCGACGGGTAAAAGCATCCCTCGACGACGGACCCAAGAAGCATAGTCTCATTTGCGAGCATCGGTTTCGGTATGCAAAGCATCCCTTCGTCTGTCGCAAGTGCTGGTGCTATCTTCCCATTTGTCTTTGTCAAGAGGCTGCCTCGTTGTCCCGAATAAAACTGCCCTTGGCCGTCAAGCAGGTGATATTGTGGACGCATCACCGCGAGTGGACGTCTATCTCCAACTCCGGATCTCTGCTTCCGCTATTGTTAGATGATACGAAACTTCTGATGAAAGGACTTCCACAACACGACGAGGAGCTTCAAAGCATTCTTGGTAATATTGGCAGCGGTCATTTTGTTGTTCTGTGGCCAGACAATGACACTTCGATCAAACAGGGCGAGGAAACATATCCCGTCGGCCCTAAGATACAACACGATCGAGTAACTTGGCAGGATCTCCAGACAACGCTGGCTAGAGACGATAACGATTGCCAAGTGACATTGATAGTATTAGAAGGAACTTGGCGAACAGCAAGGCGCATGGCGTCTAAGCTTCCAGCAACAATACAACGACTGTCCCTCCCTCCTGACGTACTTTTCTGGAGTCCTCGGCCTTCGGTAGGCAATGTTGATGATGTTGACTACGACGAGACGAAACGTATTCAGCCATCTTTGCTGAGACCACTGCGGCGGCAAGAGGGTGGCAGTGAGCTCAATTTATGTACCGCCGAAGCGGTCACTGCGGCCTTGGTTGGCCTTGGCTTGTCGGAAGAAAATGGGGGGAGGATCCTTGATCTGGTCAAAATGAAGGTGGATCAGACAAGACGCTACCGAGGGAAACAAGTTCTAACTTGAATGACAATGATATTTCCCCCTTGTGACTTTCGAAATCCAAGCTTTACTTCGTATTATGTAGCTGCGCAAATTTGTAATTTTATGATAAAACTTGGTCTTCATTATGACGCATTCTTTCTATCACCTTCTGCAAAGAATTCCTCCTACCACCCTGTCCCCAGCTGTAGTTAATGTACACTCAACATGAACGACCTCAATCAAACCGGCAGTGAGTCCTCCAAGAACGAATAATCAAAGCGAAAATCGCTCTTGATCCTTTGGCACCATCCTGTCTCGTAATCGAAATACACATAGGTGCCCTGCTCATAGTCGTCGGTGGTAACCTTAGGCTCCTCGTGTCGTTGGAACCATGTCATGTACTTCTTGTGATACCTCCAGCTTTGCTTCTTCAACTCCCGCGCAGCTAGATACTGCTGGTAGGTGCCCTGGGCGTAGTAGAAGATGAAGAACAAAGCATCCGTTCCGAGCTTTTCGAATACCGCCGGATTGTCGAGTATGGGGGAGGGTGTGGAGGGGTAGCAGGAAGGCGCGGCGAGGTAGGGGTTACGTGGCGTGTAAGATTTGGCGCGCTCTGTTTCAGCGGAGGTGGGCATTTGAAGGAAAGAGTCATTCAGCGCGTTGAGGTATCGTTCTGTGATGTCCTTGTTGGAAGTGACCACGCCGGTGGCCAATGGCTGTTGCAATGAGACAGAAGACAACGCGGCAGAGACTTTGTTCGTCCCGATAGCGTTGCCAAGCGACAGACCAGACAAGCCCACATTTAGCACGTTCTGCTGCTGCTGGGATATCTGTTGAGTCACTTGCTGCTGCTGCTGTTGCTGCAATAATTTTTGCTTCGCTACTGCATCCTGCTGGGCCGCTTGCTGCTGCTGCAGCTGGGCCGCCGCCTGACGCTGTTCCATCATCAGCTGTTGCTGCCTCATGTGTGCCTCGGCTTGCTGTGCTGCCGCTTGCGCTTTTTGCTGCGCCTCAAGTTGTTGACGCAACGCCTCCGCCTGCTGAAGACGCTGTGCCTCGGCCTGTTGCTTTTGGAGCTGCTGTTTTTGTAGCAGCTCGGCCTGCTGCTGCTGTTGCAGCGCCTGTTCCTGCTGAGCTTGGGCCGCGGCGGCCTGGAGCTGCGCCCTCAGGCGTTCCTCACTTTCACGCTTGAGGACGGCTGCCATAGAAGCCCCCGCTCCTGGTGGGGAGGAGGGAGGTTTTGGCATTGGCGTAGGTCCCACCACAACCGGAACAGGACCGGACGCATTGGAGCCACCGCGACCAGGTTTCGTGGGCGTGGCCTCGTTCGACGATGGCACTTTATCCTTCTCGCCCCCAGATTTTCTTGCACGTCCGATCGTCAGAGGAATAATGCCCGAGGCCGACGATGCCTTCTTGGAATTTTTCTGCAATTCGCTGCCGCTGCTCGCTGATGTGGCATCGTCGTCCTTTTTCTTCGTCGCGATGCTGGCCTGAGTGACATGGTCGACATTGACCACATCTAACTCTTCCAACCCGAGTGCATCATAAAAATTCTCCTCGTCATATGCCATCATATAATCGTCCTCCTTGTGACTTTCAATGTAATATTCGAGATCCTCCTTGACCTCGTCGACCGTCTCGGCAGGGATTCGGTCATTTCGTACCAATCGCATGATTCCCTCTAGCTTGCTCATGTGGAACTTGTGCTGTTTCATGTGGTGATTGCAATCCTCGAGCTGACTCTTATTCGTTTTCTTGCCCTTACCGGCGGAAAGCTTAACAATCTCCAAATCGCACTCATCAATAAGCGCCTGCAGCTGCTCGATGATCTCACCTATCCACTGAATGGTCTCCTCCTTCTTCTGTTCCTCTGGATCTAACTTATCCTGACGCGCCAGACCTTCTTTAGAAAATGTCTTCGTCTTCGTCTCTTTCTCGACAATCTTGAACGCCTCCATCTTCGTTTCGATTAACCTTCTATATTCTAAAAGTCCATCCTTATCTTTGACCTCCGACCCTGATATCCACGATTTGATCTGATCGCGCAGTCTCTGGAGCTTCTTGATCTCCTTTTTCAGTTCGACCTCGTATTTTTCCTTCTGAGATTGCTGTTCAGCCGTGTAAACCTTTTCATAAATCTCGTCGAAGAGCTCCACGCCCTCGTCGACCTTTTTCATGACCCGATCGATCTCGGCTATTTTGTGGAATTGAAAAATGGGTGTTATGATATCGGTTAGGGCGAGGATAATACAATTGCGAAAAGGGACACAATCCACCCCCATAGACACACAAATATAACCTTCGCTAGCATGGGCACGATGATTTCGGTTTTTGAAAGAATCCTGTTTTCAACGGCGCAATAACGCATTCTTTATCCATAAAAAAACCAGAGGTGTCCCCCCTCCCCCACCCCACCCTTAATATCTACTTCTACGTGATACAAAAGTAAGATGATCGATGCTGTGCGCACGAGAAATTTGATCCCCCTCCCCCCCCAAAAAAAACTCATGAGGGAACAAACAAGATCGGAAGAGCGTCGTGTNCGCGTCGTCGTTTCTTGACGTCGACGACGTCCGTTCCGTTCGTGGGATCGCACATCCCCCGACGCGGGGCGCCCCACCACCCCCCTCGAACGACGTCGAAGGCGCTCGGTATCGTACGCACGACGCGCCGGAGGGATTTTGGGTATATTCCGTCGTCGTCCCCCCCCCCCCCTTTTCCCGGATGGGTCGTATCCTCGATTTTCGACGGTGTACCACACACGGTCGCACGATGTGGCGACGATCTCGGGTCGTCGTCCGTCGTCCGACGTCGTCCGTCCGGCGATTTTGGCGCCCTTCTGCGAACGGTGCCGCGGTAGTCGTAGTCGTCGTAGTCGTAGTCGTACCCTCAATCTCCATCTCCCGTCCATCGGGCCCGCCGACGCCCCTCCTCCCCTCCCTCCCTCCCCTCCCCCCCACGATTTCCGACGCGGAGGGCGATCCACTCCCCCCACGACGTCCCGCCATCGTCGCTCGTCGCTCGCGCCGGGTGTGGGATGGGGTGTGGGGGTGGGGGTTGGGTTCCCCCGTCCATCTGCGCGTCGTTTATTCGCCCAATACGATGTTCTCCATAATATTATATCGTACCACCCCGTACTCTGCAGCATTGGAGGTTTCTGCGCGTGGAGAGAGTAATGATACTACCCTATATTATATTGTGTATGGTGTATCGTAGGGTGTACTTGAAGAGAGGTGGCGTGCCACGAGAGAGAGGGCGAAAACGACAACACTCCGGATCCACCCCCCCCCCCCGGGGATGGAGGATGGATGGACCGACCGACCGATCGACCGGGCGGGGGGGGGGGGGGGGGGGGCTCGGATCGCGTTGGGACCCCGCGTCCGTCGGGGTCGTAACCGCCGCACGCGGTGCTCCTCCCACACATAATATATAATATATCATATCATCGCGACGAGCGGGGGGAGAGATGCGAATCCAGCCGTCGTCGTCGACGGTGGCCCCCTCCCCCCCCCTCTCGCGCGATGGCCGCCGCGCACACACACACACACACGGCGGACCCGCTTGCGTATTATTCAATTGTTGCGGGAATATGTGGGGGGGGAGGGACGACGACGACGACGACGGAGGGAGGGAGGAGTTTGGCGCGAGAATCGTTCCCCCCCCCCCCACCACCACCACCACCCCCACCGGGGGGGGGGGGGGGATCCATCATTCGTCCGTCCCGCACGACGGGGAGACAACACGCGCGCCCCGAAATCGCGATGATTCGACCGAATCAAAATCGTCCGACGAGTACGTCCGCCGGCCGACGACCTTCGATTCGTCGACGCATGGAGGCGTCGGGACGCCCGACGACCGCCGACGACCCCCCTCTCTCCCCCCCGCGTCGTCCGTCCGTCGTCGTTAACCCCCGGGGGGAAAGAAATCCACCTCGGCTCGAGGCGCGTCGCATCATCGTCGAAACCGAAAACGAAACGAACAAACGTAAACGAGAAACAAACGAGGAGGACGCTTTCCGGAGGAAACGACCGGGGGACGGTGCGTACACGGGGGGAAGGGGGGGAGGGGGATTTGGGGGTAAGGAGCTCGAGGGCGTCTCGGGGGGGTACTCGGGGAAGGGGGGGGGGGGGGGGGGGGGGGGGGCACGTCGGGAACGCGGCGCCCCCCCCCCGCCCGCCCTCCCCCCGGGGATATCGCGCGAGGCGCGCGCCCCCCCCTGCCCATAATATCGCCCACACGGCGATGATATTATTATGCGCGATCCGTTCCGGCGTACATCGCGCCCCATAAATAATAATATATATTGTTATTATATCGAGACATTCTCCGAACGCGTCGTCGTTTCTTGACGTCGACGACGTCCGTTCCGTTCGTGGGATCGCACATCCCCCGACGCGGGGCGCACCCCCCCACCCCCATCACCCCCCTCCCCGCGACCATGACATCGCAACGCCACCGAACCCATCTCCCAATTTTATTTGGGCGTGACGATTCCTCAGAGACCACAGTACTTACTCTGCAGTTTTCGCGCCCCGGACATGATTATAGAAGGTATTCTCTAACGCTAATCAGCCTGTGCCCTATCGATGGAGGACGCCTTTATTTGCCGACAATGAGGATGCCACGACCTATCTTGGTGGTGCTCCGACGACTTCTTCAGCTCCTTCCGTCTTCTATCATCAGGAACAGTTGCTCTGTAATACGTACACTACATAGTAGTACTATCCTACCTACAGGGTCCTTCCGTTTCGTACGGACTCCCGACAACGAACTGTATCTTACGAAGCTGAGTCCCCTCAAAAAGCAGCTCCACAATCGATAAAAGTAAACATCATGACCAAATCATCCATCGTCCTAACGCTCCTCTGCGCACTCCTCTTTATATACAATGTCATGGCAGGGACCGATGCCGAAGGTAAGAAAGTGTATCTTCGCTTTAGTGCTGAATTTGCGATCTCTGCTCGCTGCGTCATTCCGTCAGCAAAACTAACTCATCTGATATAAATCATTTATGATGGTACGCAAACACTAAATAATAGGCCTCGCTTTCCTCGAAGCGAAAGGGAAAGAGGATGGTGTGGTAACTCTCCCTAGCGGTTTGCTCTACAAAGAGATTAGAGCTGGAAATCGTGAGTCATTAGTGTAAATCTCTTAAGTGGCTCGGCGTCATCATCTATTCAACTTATTCATCCGTGTGGTCAACTACATTTTCGCCCTCACTTCAAACTAATAGCCGGAGGGAAAACTCCGACTCTCAATTCTCCTTGCGAATGGTGAGTTTTGAATTTTTCATTGTGTTCCGATTGATATCGACAATAAGTAATCATGTTTCATCTATCCTCTTTCCATTTTACTTGTTCATACAATTCATTGATGTTTGTCCGGTTCGCCAGCGATTATGCGGGCACACTCATCGACGGCACCGAGTTTGACTCTTCGTACAAGCGCGGTCAGCCCTTGACTTTTGCTCCGAATCAGGTTATCAAGTGAGTAAAATATCATTCAGTGTTCTGGTGATTCGCCGAATTTTTTTATGATGCACCAACGTTCACAATCAAAAATTCTTTTCAGGGGCTGGACCGAGGCGATGCAATTGATGACGGAGGGTGCTAAGTGGGAGCTGTACATTCCTTCGGAGTTAGGTTATGGTGATAGGGGTGCAGGTGGCTCCATCCCCGGTGGCGCCGTGTTGATATTCACTTTGGAATTGTTAAAGGTGAGATAATATGAGAGGAAAAAGGGGGGGGCGAGTGGATATGATTCTGTGTGACAATTCAATCCTGCACTTAGGTAAGCCGTTGTTTTTATCAAAACTATTTTCTGACGTCTACTTTTATTGTCGACCAATTCAATACTTAGGTCAAGGGGGATTTTGTCGTGAAAGAACTGTAAGTGATAACATTACAATGACTGTGGATCATGTTTACTGGAGGCAACTGTGATTACCTTGGATGGCATACCATACGCTCACACAATCTTGGAGGTATAGGTGACATGGCATGGTGTTCTTCTTGTTTCATAAATCAAAAATGAGATATCATAATTGCTTCTTAAATAGTAGTGCTATGCCGTTGCTGCAACCGACATGAATCTCATGTCTAACTCTGTCTTCTTGTACATTTCAGACCACAGAACGGTGTTGCATTCACGTTACACTCGACGACAACCACAACCTTTTCTTGGCTCATCGAAATTTTCATCGTCGCTGTCGCTTTCATGTGAAAGATACAAAATTATAAACGATCCACAAACCGTCATTCTCAACAAATTAATCTTAATTAAAAATGACCAGTGGACGTTCCTATTGATTGTTTTTTCCTCTGGACGAAGTTTTCCCAAAGGATTTCAGCCCTCCGCTGCCTTTTGATGGCGTTGTTCTGTAGCCTCCCTTTCCAAATGGCGGAGGGTAGACAGTAGGATTGTCTGATATAGACGACAACCCGCCACCTGCGCCTGGAATCCCTCTTTTCGTTAATGGCATACCACCTCGGCCTTCTCCCGATTGCCCACTGCCATATGATGATGCTAAACTGCGAAAGGTGCCCCCGTCTTTCGATGATTGAGTAAAACCTGAACCAGCTGCACCTTTTCGGGGCGCTTGGATACCGGAGAAACCTGATCCAGCGCCCATCCCAGACTTGCCGAATGTCGGGGAAGAAGACGCACCAGAGAAACCTGAACCAACGCCCATCCCAGATTTACCAAATGACGGGTAAGAAGACGAACCAGAGAAACCTGATCCAACACTCATCCCAGACTGACCAAATGATGGGGAAGAAGCCGCACCAGGGAAACCTGATCCAGCACCCATGCTGGACTTACCAACCCCTTTGAGGGGTGCACTGCCAAGGGATGATTTTGCGCTGCCAAAAGATCCCCCTTTTAAGTTCTTTCCATATGAATTTTGTTCCGCATAACCAGTGGGCGTCTTTAGTTGGCTAAAGGAGGATGTCGATGAAGGAGATTTGCGTTGCTCACTTATCCCATACGACACGTAACTTGCCTCGTCTTTCAGCGACTCGACGTACGTTTCATTATTACTGCTGTCATCGTTTCGCAACGAACCTATTGCTGTCACAATAAGAAGTCCCGCCGCACCCGACGCAGCCACCAAAGAAACATCTTCTGGAATGTCACTGAAATCTCCATTGACCAAGATCTTTGCCTTGATCTGATCAACAGATTCTTGCAGCTGCTTTCCATCAAAAGAGGGCATTTGTCCATTGACTAAGATCTTTGATTTAATCAGATCAACAGATTCTTGTAGCTGATTTCCATCAAAAGAGGACGATGGTGACGCCAAACTTTGAAAACGCCCTAGAGTTTCCTGAACTTGAGGTGATCTTGATTTGATATCCAAAAGAGACTTTGCCTGTAAAGATTTGATGGACTCGAATTGTGCGTCAATGGCCTTCCTTGCTTCCGTCGCTGTATTCGCATCATCATCCTTCGTTTGTTCCACCAATCTAAGACTATCCAGCACAAGCTTCGCCTCGTCCTGCGCCTGTTCAAGTTTAAGAACTTTGGCCTCCAAGCGTTCAATTAGCGCAATACGTGCCGTTTCTTCCGCCTCTAGTTTCGCGAGGACCTCTTCTTCGCGACGGCGCTCTGCCACTATCTTTGAACTTTCCTGCTCCTGCTTCTGAACCTGTTCCTCGAGCCTAGAAATTGCATCTTTACGTATGATGTTTTCCTGTTCCAAACGCGCAATTAGCTCCTCTTCTCGACGACGCTCGGTCGCAATTCTTTCAACTTCTTTTTCTTGCTGGATCTTCTCTTGCTCGGCAACCCTTGCAGCTTCAATCTGTGCTCGTTCCATTCGTTCTGCATCTTGTTTTTTCTTCATCGCCTCTTCCAAAATCACGCGTTCAGCCTCCTGCTTTTCCTTCATCTTCGCGGCCTCCTCATCACGTGCCCTTTGTTCCTCAACCACGCGTTCCTCTGCCTCCTGCTTTTCCTTCACCTTCGCGGCCTCCTCATCATGCGCCTTTTGTTCCGCAGCTACCCTGTCGGCCTCCTGCTGTTCCTTCATCTTCGCGGCCTCCTCTTCATCGCGTGTTCTTCGTTCCTCAGCGACGCGTTCCTCCGCCTCCTTCTTTTCCTTCACCTTCGCGGCCTCCTCGTCATCGCGCGCCATTCGCTCCGACGCCGCTCGTTCGGACCCCAACCGCATCGTATCGGCGGCATACTCCTCTCCCCCAACCTCGTCGTCATCGACCGTCCGTTCATCATCCTGCACGAGCTTCGCCCATCCCCGCCGGTCCTCTCCTTCCGATCCCGCCGTTGCGTCGTCATCGTCACCAACCCGTGGACCCCGATCGTCGACGACATCTTCCATACTCGCCACGTCGTCCTCGTTTCCTTTCGTCATCGTCGTCATGATCTTCGTCGTCGCGTCCAATTCCTCCCGATACGACGATCTTTCCCCCCCGCCGATATCGTCGTTCGGTCGTCGATTATCCATCCCTCCCAACGACGACGATGACGACGACGACGACGACGATGCCCCCTCCCCCACGCCCGGTATGATACGTCTCATCCCGTCGTCCGGATCGATATTCCTCATTTCGGTCCCGACCACGTCGTTCGTTTCCGCCATTTCCTCCATCGATCCGACGACGACGGTCGTCGTCTCGCCGAACGGTCCGATATTGGCGTTCGACAGTAGGGAGGGATCGAGCGTACGGGAGATTCGCGACGACGGCGACCATGCCTCGACGCGCGATCGATGGAAAGATCGTCGTTCGTCCCCCCCCCCCCCGTCGCCAATCCCGCCGCTCCTCGCGACGCGCACGATCGAGATCGACGCGTCGGCGGCCGTTCGATCCTCGCGATACTGCCGGATGCGATCGGTCGCATCGTCCCGTCCTCCGCCCGCCACCATCGCGCCCGACGTATACGCGGCGAACGACGACGACGACATCATCCTCCCCCCCTCGTATTCGTGACGATCTACCCCTCCCCCCCCCCCCCCCCCCCCCCCCCCCC
>JALLPB010000927.1:0-12121 GCA_036939975.1 Cyclostephanos tholiformis | reverse complement strand
AGAGGCAAAGAGAGAGTTGAGAAATAATGAAGCTGTTGGGATGATTAGATTCAAGAAAATTTCAAGACATCCTATAAAGAATGCATTAACCATCAAGTACATGCCCCTTTCAGACATGCATCATGGTCTGTCTGCCATGATGCCACCAGAATTACTGCACGCCTCAATGGCTGGGATAGTAAAATACATGTTTCAGTCAATGCAGTGGTACATTGGATCTACTAAGTTGCATGATGAAATAGACAAATTGCATGTGCGAATGTTATTGGACGTGAAACAACAGAGTGACAGGGACTTCCCCCATGGATCCATGAGAAATGGGATCATAGATGATACTAAGTTTCAAGCAGAAGAACGAAAGGGAAACCTATTTTTCCTGTTATGCATTGGAACCACCATGTTGGGTGGTGAGAAGCTGCAAACTGCATTGCAATATGATGATTGAAAATGGAAGAATTGGTTACAGTTTATCAAGTTGTACTTATTGATGGAAGAATGGTTTCACGATTCAAATCCAAAGGAGGAAGTAAACAATGCTATACCTCTAATTGCAAAGGTTCTGCAAGCACTCCAGGAATTGTTTCCTAGAGATGGAACAGGAAACAATTACA
Organism: Cyclostephanos tholiformis; assembly: GCA_036939975.1. Taxonomy (NCBI): domain Eukaryota; phylum Bacillariophyta; class Thalassiosirophyceae; order Thalassiosirales; family Thalassiosiraceae; genus Cyclostephanos; species Cyclostephanos tholiformis. The sequence goes on along the minus strand of JALLPB010000927.1, from coordinate 11,510 downwards.
ATAATCCAAAAATGCATGCAATGACAAAATTTCAGTTTTATATAAAACGGTATGGCTCTGCAAACAATTTCTACGGTGGTACTGGAGAATCAGCACACAAGAACTTTGTGAAAGCTCCCGGTGAGAAAACTCAATCACGTGTTGCTGAGTTTGCAAGTCAGGTTGCAAATCAATACTACAGCATGTTAGTTACCTTGAAAGCATTGTGGTCCATTAATGTGTATGACAGTTCAATAAGAACCAGAGGAACGGACAAAGGAATTCAGCAAGGTAATTATGCCAGTAACAATTATGGAAATATTGAAGATGATGTTAAGTTTCAACTGAGTGATAATTATTCAATCAGAATAACGGCGGGAGTAATGGATAAGGCTAGGCAAGGTGAAGATATATTATCAACGTGGAAGACAAACCTGAATGGTGTTAAGAATAACAACTACAAGTACCGTCTACATCCACGCTTGGTTGATGCTATTATAAATCGGGTGAATAATAGTGTGGATGTAACTATTTTGAATGATTTCTATGATATTGAAGGCTATATTTGATTAACAACAAAATCACAAGATGGTAATCAAGTAATATATCATGCCGATTCTCACATCCAAGGAAGAATGTGGTACGATTGGGCTTATGTACACTTCAATGAAATGACATCAAATGGAGAGACATTTGAAAGGTTTTATCCTGCGAAAGTTTTAGGATTTGTTAAATTTGAAAAAAAATAGCTGAGGCTGTAATCCAATGCACCGATAAACCATTATGTTGGTCGAGATTAAAGAAAAACTTCATTGAGAAGGTAAATCTTGGAAGGGATGATGCCATATCAATAGTTATGGTTCCATTGTTTTCATTGGTGCATCCCTTATGTGTTGTACCAGATTACGGAGGAAATGGAACATCGTACATGGTAGTATTGCCTAGGAGAAATTGGAGCAGATACTTTGGAGATAGAATTAGGTTTGACTAATGGCATCAATTATACCAATTATAAATTAGATTTTAACTTATCTATAATAAGAGTCTGTTCTTGTGTTAGAGGAAGATCATTGTTATTCATACCAATGATTGCAGTTTTCAAATATGTCAATGTGCACATAATCTCATCTTCCAATGTACATCTAGAAGAAATACAATGAGGAATTTGGGCATTAAACAACAAGTAGTCTCCAGGGAGTCATGGAATGGCAACACCAATTGTAGGGAAGCAAAAATATACAACAACCTTATCATCACAGAGATATTCAGATTTCCCCTTGAGTAACACCTGAATAATGCTGAGCGTGAAGTCAGCATCTGTGTAGCATCGTAGAAAAACATTGGTCCCAAAGGCAATTCCACCAAAAAACCAAGCATTGAAGTTCTCAGGGAAATCTGCTCTTGATGATGTAAATGTATTGAATGGAACAACCTGCTTGGCATGATGTAAATGGCTTAGTACAGAGTGATTGGCAATCATACGGAAGCTTCTTTCAGCACACTTCATCATCCAAACCAATGATCGCCAATGTGCATCAGGAAGAGTTTCCATGTATGGTGGATGACTGAGAACAGTCTTGGAGTTACGTGAGACCTGAGGCCCAACACAAGCATAAGTCACACGCTTCCCATAATCAGAGAAAACACGTTTTGCATCACCACGACTCAAAGCTGTACGTCTTAGATTTTCACACACCATCAATGAGTTTGTAATTTTTGACAAGCCACATGCTTGTATTATATTCAAAGACATTTGCCTGGGCATTCTAATAAATGGATTGACACCATCAATCTTGGGGTAAGTCAATCCCATATTTGGATCTGTCTCGTCTTCAACATGTAACAAATTGATTGAAATAGAACGCCATACTAAGCCATCTGGTGGCTTTATTGGGGGTGAATTTTTATCTCCTCCATCAAAAACGACAATATCAGTGTCAATCTCATCTGTACTCAATTTAAATTGATGTATTGGAACAACAACTTCTCGTAGGAGATGAGCCATCTTGCGTTGCTTTTTCTGTCGACGACGTGATCTCCGGTGAAGAACTTTTGATGATATGGCATTCTGATATGCCACAGCAGCACACTGAGTACGTAGAGAGGTTGTTGAACTTGATTTTGAAAATACATGAACCCAAGAAGGATAAGGAAGCTTGGAATGTTTTTTGGTGACTGCCAATGATTCAACATCGTTTTCCTCACAACAAGTGTCAGTAGTGTGGCAGCTGAAGGCGTATGAGACAGTCGTTGACTGAGTCAAGGCGTTGCAGTGAACACTATCACTACTGACATCTGGTGGTGAAGGAAAGACTTGTTGCTCATTTGAGGACAGCGGGATGGAACATAATTTATTAAGGTCATTTCGACGACCTTGTTCTGAAATGTGAAGAATACAACATGATATAAATTGATTATTGTTTGAAAATTGGTCAAGAAAGAAAAGACAGAACAAAAAATGAAACATACCTGAAACCCTAAACGTACAACATAAGTTAAACTTAACACATCGAGTGCATTGGTTATTATTCATCAACTCAAAAACACAACGGCAATGTGCATGAGTGCACTCAAAGCCTATGGATTTTAGGCAACGGACATACCGTCAGCCATCACCAACTTTTTTGGGGCCTGCGAACCAGAATATCAGCATAAATCAATAGGATTAGCTTCTACATTGTTTGGAAAAATGCAGCCAAAGTTCAAACGATTGCAATCGCGAGGATGTCTACCAATGCTGCCCGGGTTTGCGCCACTACCGGCGCTGGCACCGTAACCTCCGCAATCGAGATCGATTGTCTTGGGTGCGCGGTCCGCGAGTTCAATGCAATGATGTGCCTCCCCGAAATCGACACTGTACTGAACAGTGACATTGTATCTCTAACTATTCTCGCCAAATTCCAAATGAACTCATCATCAAGTACATCGAGAGGCATATTCACCTTGGGCTCTACTTCTTCAGAAAGCCACGAAAAGATATACGCGACAGTGATCAAATGAAGAATAAGTATCGTGCCATGAACAGAAATAATATTATACGACAAAAGATTGTGTACTGACCTGATAAATTTGACCTCATGCTTTTCTGACACAATACAGGTCGGTCGGGTACTGTCGTGGCTTTCCTGTCGCTATCATCGGCCTGGACACGTTTTATCTTGCAATCCTTTCCCCCGTTTGCATATCTCACATGGCACTTTGGGCAGTGCCAAGGATTGGGTAGGGAGTCGGCCTTACTTCCTAGGCATCTCGGATGATATGCATTGCTGCAAAAATCACAACATATCAATACTGATGCAAAAAGAAAAGGCGATAATATCAGTATTAGGTTCGATGCAATGAATGAAAACACAATCAAATAATTACAACACACCGACTCCATTGCCACAAATGACACACTCATCCTTGTTCAGATCGTCTTTGCCATCATAATTGGCGAAACTGCCATTTGCAGAGGAAGATCCCTCCTCCAGCCGCTTATCCTCTTTCTCCATGTCCTTGCCGATGTATGATAGATCATACGGATTGTCCACAATGGCACAATCTAGGCCAAAGTTCAGACAATTGCAAGCGCGAGGGGGTCTACCAACGTGGCCCGGGTTCGTGCCACGTCCGGCGCCGGCGCTGCCACCGCCGCAACCGATATCAATCGTCTTGGCCGCGTGGTCCGCAAATTCAGTGCGACAACACGCCTCCCCAAAATTGACACCGTCTGACACCACTCAATCCAATATTGGCAATATCATCGCAAAGCGATGCTAGTGCAGGGCATATGTTGTCGATACCTCCTTGAGTGCACTATGCTACCATTTTATCCCAATAAAAAATAGTCGTGTAAATAATTATTCAATTTTACATAGAACAACTAAATTATTATAATACTATTAATGGTATTTCTACGTGTATTTATATTTTATCAAAAAGAATTTATCCGTTAATTATATAAAATTAAATTTTGTTATTAGATAAAATAAACGTATCTGAGATACAATAAATTGAATATTTGAAATAATAAATTGATCTATTTGAAGCATTTTAATTTTCTAGATCCATTTTTGGCTTTTGTGAGGAGTAATATTCAATAAAATAAAGAATAATATAATTTTTTCATTAAAAAAATATATCACCATGTTACGATGATCAAGGACTACTGTGTGGCATACGGCGAATGGACTTACCTTCAAAATTGAAGCCACTGGAGGGTGCGGGCAGCAGGGGACCATGGTGCTGTGTTTTGTTTTTTTTGGTTGTGGGTTTTGTTTTTTTGGTATAGAAGTGGCGGTTGGTTTTGAGAGTCTGCCATTGGTCTCAGAGGATTAAAAAAAACTACATACATAGGATTTGGTATAAAATATAGACTCTGATTTTTTCTTTGGAAATCACTCTTACATATGTAGGGCTTTCCTATAAAAAAGATTGTATCTTCCTTGTTGGTTTCTAAGTTGCAATTCAAATCTATTAAATGGGAAAGGCAGAATTTATTAGATTTTTATGTACTATGTTCATCGGAGTACAATACATGAAAAAATGAAAAAGGAAGAAAATTGAATGTTGAACCTAATTTTCTCATTTTTTCATGTATCACAATTCATAGCATGTGGGATTCTTCTTTCAGGACATAGAAAGTTGTTGCAAAATAAGAAAAATCAAAGAAAAAAGGAGAAAATGACAATTTTAACCATTTATAGGCTCATAGGCCTGATTCAGGGGCTTGTTTGCCCCATCTAACACCATTTCAAGGTAGTAAGGGGCATCACTCTGCTTCTGATGTTCCTTAGATTGGGGTTACATAGCAATCCACTTTCTTGAGTGGTATTTATACCACGTGTTGCTTTTGCTGCATAATCAACGGTAGTTGCCTGTAAACATGTATTCGCACAACAGTGCCCCCAAACAGGCTCCAGTCAAAAAGGGAGTGAGTTTTTGCCATGTTCCTCTTGGTCTTTACATTGTTTTATATTGGCTCCCCTTAGGAGAATTCCCAGTTTCTAGGAATCCTTGGAGAATGCATTTTATGGTCAGGATGACTAGATATGGTGCCAGATGCCCATTGTGACCTCCCCTTCCTCCATGATGTTCTCCCTTATCAAACCTCTAGGGGGTTGTGTGAGAATTGGAAAGCTGTCCCCAACTTATGGTTCATGGTGAAATGGGCATTAGGATTTAGAATAGCCTCTATACTGCTAGTCACCAGTTATTGTTGCTACAGTTGCATCATTCTTCTGCATACAAGCCATGGTCTTGGCTTTGGTTCCGAGGTGGTGCAATGGGCTTCCAGACATGTTTTCTCTGATGCAAAGTCACTGCCTTGAGGGGATCATTCGTATTGGGCGCAGTGGACTACCCCACATGTTTTTTTTCCAAAATGGGGATACAAACTTTGGGGAGTAAGGAGGACATGTGTCTTCATGACTGCCTCAACTCTATCTGTCTGGGTGGTCTTCATGCTTTGTGTCATTGTTACACTGTGAGGCAGAGGGGGTGTGACAAGACACCGATCAATTGTGGCTTGGTACCCATCATCTTACATCCTACACAGCCATGGATCTGGCTTCACTTGCACAGCAGCCTAACTTGGTTCCCAATATGGGCATTCATCACTGATCAAGTGGCTGCCATGCCCATCCCGGCCACGGCAATGCCTAGAGATCTGCCCCCAATGCCTTTGGTGGCTCTTTTTAGGGGTGATAGGCAGGTGCAGGAAGCTCCGCCAGGGGGAGTGGTCCATCAAAGTGGCCTGTTTTCTGCCTCTGACCTCCAAACACAAGTCCCTCTGCCGGCATCAGGATGCCCCTCTGGCTGGGGTGTGCATCCACTTTTGTGTTTAGAGTTGGTTGCACTTTGGGATGTACTGATTCTGGTCTCGGATGCCATGTCAGAGGAGTCAGATATCCTCATTCTACATTGTTCTGGGGGGGTTCTCTGAGAGATTCTTTGGGTTCTCTGAATGATTATTTGATTACATTGATCAGCAAGGATGTCGCTGGGCCTTCCCCCAGGTCCAACATGGATCTCCTAATGCCTCCAGGCAGGATAAAAACTGACACTTTTTAACCCACCACATTGTCAAGGGCAATGCCCTAAAGGTGGATGGAGCTGCATTTCTCTTTTTATATGGTCCACAATGGACAGCCTCCTAATGGTCTAGGCAGATAATGATGCTCTCAGGTGCAGTGCCAATGCATTCTGGGTTGAGTGGTTTGAGTGGCTTGAGAGCTCAGCCACTTTCTTCTGGAACTTGGGGGTCCAATTCCAGAGGGGACTGCAAGATGGTCAACTGCATTACATCAGGGGTCATTTCCCCCTGTTCTTGCAACCACAGAAGGAGCACAAGAACCCAGCACAGCACAAGCTTGATATGGGAGAAGGTTGTGCAGGTTTGCAAGCAAGGTTGCATTCTCCCGGGCAAGGCCATGGGAGGGATGCACTACTTATGTGTAGACAATGGTGCAAATGACATTGGGATGGTCTACAACAGAACAAGCTGTGGACTGAACGGTGTTCTCTGGGCTCCACACTTTGGGATGCCGATGGTCAACAGACACTCATGGCTTTATTGGTAGGCTACTATCAGTGTGATCTGGATGTTGAGGAGCAGTTCCTCAACTACTCCCTGCACTCAGTTAGGTGAATTCTCCAAAGTGGATGTCAGTGAGGTGAGATCATGGGATCAGAGGGGTCATAATTGGGAAGTCAGTGAAGGGCTGGGCCCTTGGGAGATCTTGGAGAGAAATTGGATGGGTTTGTGGGACTCATGTGTTGCAGCCTGCAGTGGCAGGTCCACCTCAACTTCAAAGTCTATGAGGGCTGCGAGGTTTTGAGCAACCCCTTCCACTGAGACAGGGTTGAATTTAACCTTCCGGATTCCAGGGGCTACAGGTCGGATCATCCATGGGTTATGAAGATTAGGGCAGATGGGCATCTGGTGGCAGAGATTTTTGTGTACATGGATGATGGCTGCCCAATGGGTCACAATCCAAGGATCACGTGGGCAGGGGCATGGGCCTATGCATCAGGATGCTCAAGGAGGGGCATTCAGGAGGAAGAAGACTTTGCCAATGGAGACACCGTGCCCTTGGGCAGGTACATTCACTCACACTGAAGGAGGATGCATACTGGGGATGGTCTCTCAGGAGAAGTGGGACAAAATCAAACTGTTGATTACAGAGCTTGCCAAGATGATCCACAATTGTGGTTCTTCATTTATGTGGTTCAATCATACATGGGGTTGAACCCATATATCAAGGGCCTGTATCTGAGGGTGGACAGTTGGCATCCAGAAAGGGCAGAGGATGGGTTCAAGTGGATGTCAAAGAATAGACATCAATGCAGTAGCACCAAATGGAGGAGGGAGGATAACCGTGCCAAAGAGAGTTCAAGGATGATGAGGTTTGGGGAATGATGCACACTACAGGGATGGGCAACAAAGTTCCAGAAACGGTGATCCCGGTCAAATGTTATTCATGCAATCTGGTCTGCCTACATGATCCCCCCCAAGCAACTCAACCAGGCCAAATGGAAGTCTGCCTTCCTTATGATTGGAGATGCCAGTGGCAAGGCCAATTGGAATCAATGCCATCGTGGAACAATCCAGGGTGGATTATGAATAGGGAGTTTGGAATCTAGAATTGAGGGAGAAGTATTCCAACTGCAAGGAGGCAAAAACCTCATGGATAGATTGGAATGACCTGTAGCAGAGGGGGGCCTCAAGAACCACAAGATTTTCCTCATTACTGATAACCCGGCATTCAAAGGAACTCACTTGCCATCAAGAGAGCTGTCAGACATAGTGTTTTGGGTCTACAAGGCCCAAACAGATGGTGATTTTGTACTATACGTCATTCACATCTCTGGGAAACAAACGAAGGCTTCAAGGGTGGTTGGCCTGTTGCGGAGCAACTTGACAGAATGCATGATGGCTGGCAAGAAGGACCCACTGTTGTTCATCCCTTTCAATCTGGAGGCAGATGATAAGTTGGGTGGACAGGCTTCATGCTGGTCCACAGCCGGTGGGAAATGAAGAGGAGCACGGACTTTGGGGGGGGCATCACCAAGGATAATATGTTTTTGCTATGGGACCTCAAGGCAGCAAGACTGTGGATGATGCCCCCGGCCGTCATGGAAGTGGTATTGGCGCTGTTGTGCAAGGATTGCTTGGCTCATCCCCAGTGGCTCCATGTATTTGCATTCCACATTTGATGACCCACCTCTGGAGGAAGGACCTGATGAAGAACATGAACTTTCTTTTCACAGTCCCGGCACAAGTCCCTATCTGAACTGCTGGCCATCGGAACCTCTCGTAGTTGCCATTTCACCACCTCTCTCTTGTGGCACTCCATCACTTTTTGCCTTCCACCATTGGCAACTTTGGCATCAAGGTCACAGATATGGCGAACTTCCATCACTTGAACAGTGCCTTGAAGGAAGATTACAAGGTGGCTGTTGACTAGATGGGCTTGCTTATATGTGCTGTCAAGCTCTTATGGGTTAACATGCAATGCCATGTCAACTGTTCCATGCTGGGCTCCATCGCTACAACAACACTCAATTGTACCAACATCCTATGCCACCAATGCCACAGGATGCACTGTACCAGGCAGCACCCATCCAGTATGATGCCAAGGTACAACAAGTTGAACTGACACATCGACCCCACTGCCCCCCACCAACATGAAACAAGTCTGGACATCATCGGTACCCTCCTGTATTATGAAAGGGACTTTGACTCCATGTTTCTTGCCATTGCTGGCATGATTGCAACACGACAGATGTAGTGCAAGCAGGTGGTAGCCGGGGCATGTTGCCAACTCCTTGATTAAGTCCCCACACATCTAAATGCAAGACTAAAGTACCATGTGTGTGACATGATCCTGGCAGTCCATATGGATGCTTCCTACCTGTCCAAAGCAGACTGGAAAAGCTGGGCCACCAGCCACTTTTACCATTCTGTTTGTAATGACAAAGACTTCAACAATGAAGCAGTCCTGATGATGATGTCAGCATCCACAAATGAACTGGACACAAAGATCACCATAGAGATGGGACATCCAACCCAAACTCACCCCCATCACCAATCACCATGGACAACATCACCATGTAAGGGCTCACCATGGGTACCATGATGGGCACAGCTTCTAAGTCCATGCACCAACATTTCCATTGGCTCAAATGCCGTGACATCCAATCATGCACCTAAACATGACAAACAGGTGTGCCCATTTTATGTCTTTGATTGTGATGCCCCACTCATGCATCAGTGATGCCATTGTCAACCCTATCCAATGTTCAATGACTAGTACTGTCACAATTGCTTGCCAACTTGCGAGTGTGTGTTAGCTGTCCACTTATCCAATCTGGATACTCAATCCAAATAGTCAACCCCAACTCACCGGGCTACTAATATCTCATCTGCTTCCTTTCCTTTACAAATAGCTTTTAGTTAAGTATTTACCACCTGAGATCCTAGTTTAGCAGGTGAAATATGAAAATTGGCAAGGGCCATTTTTGACCTCATAAGGTTACATGATCTTGCCACCCCACCCAGAATTTTTTTCAGGGAAATTGGGTTCCCGCCAGTTCTACTGATGATGTACAGCTTTGTGTGGTTGGTGTAACACTTGTATCTTTCTTGAAACTGAGGCACTTTTGTTTAGTGTGTAAGGTACAGTACTAGAGTATGTTTGTGTTCAATATCGGCACCATATCATCCTCTTTGGTTTCAATTCCATGAATGCTGTGGATGGTCTATCAACAACCTGCATTCATCTTCATATGTCCCAGCAAGCTCTCGATATTTTGTATCAATAGCTCAACATACTAAAGTGGCACATTCCATTCTAAAAAGGAGGAGTGATTGGCTTCCACCATTGAATATTGGACTTTCATCAACCAGAATGAAAGAAACTCACTTAGTCCAACTGAGTTGCATAAATGATGTAAAATAACCACAAAAAATTGACTTTGAAGAAAGAATTATGATTGATCCTCTTAATGCATGTTCCAATCCACATGAAGGTTGTGGCCCTAGATGAACACATTCCTCTCAGAATTGTGTCTGCATTTTATGCCAGAGCACGTGAGTAATTTAGAGATCAGACTTGGCTTCATCCTGTGTGTCACACTTGCAAACACACATTGTCTCAGTGAAGAGGAGTCAGAGCAATACACCATTCTCTGCTGGATGCAACAAGCAAGTTTAGCAACTTAGTGCTTAGCTGGCAACTATGTTTTGGTGGGGGGAAATTGGAAATATTTTGCATGTTGTGCTACTATCATCATTGTCATCCCTTTGAGTTATGTTGACTTGCAATGACATACCATAGCTTTCACGTACATAATCAATATCAACCCTCAATTGTTTTGGGTGAAACTTGTCCTTCACATGTGCCAGGTTAACCACTTTTCTTGTCCTGCTCTTGTTTCATCTCCTTCCTCGTCTATGAATCTAACACAAATTGTTACTTGTTTCCTCCTCCTACTCTCCTCTACCACTATGACCACCACTTTTGTCATCTTCCCAGCACTACATTATTGTCTTGAGGAGAGTGGCCTCGTATGCAACCTTACACCTGCTTATGGTCTTTGTTGTTGCAGCCATCTAACGAATGAGGTATCAAAAACAATTCATCCATATGCAACCCTGTTTTTCAAAAATTTATCTAATTGTTTGGGATGCAATATGGTGTGTGTGTGTTGACTTGGTCTCTGGGCAGAGAGGGCCGTTTCCAATACTAGAGCTTACCAAAGCTTGCTGGACGTGCCCTCCCCCTCTAGACGCTTGATTACTAGTATTAAAGCTATATTGAGGCCCACACATATTAGACCCTCATATGTCACCCACCAGGCAAGTTCTCACCCCCCACGAGCATTGAAGGGATCCAGATCAATGGATGTCTACCAGACTGTCCAGATCCATGGGCAACTTCCACCACCATTGGTGTGGTACGGCCCCGCTCTTGCGCTCACCCCATCTGCATTTGACGAGGACAGGACGGGTTGTGACGTACAAAGCGATCGTTTGCCTTCAAATCTTGACGTATTCCACCATTGTTTTCATCCCACACTCCCGCAAAACATCCTCCGACTTTGGATAAATCCATACATTACCTGGTCCACGCTTTGGCCTGTGTTCCTTTGCAATCCAGTATGCAGCTCGAATGTGAAATCCCTCTAGCCACGCGAGGGCAGTTCGAGTGAGGACCCATGTCTCGCTGCCGTACAAGAGGATGGCTAGGACAATAGCACGAGCTTTCCGTAGCTGCGACCGAACAGCTTGAATTTCATTGTTGTCTTGTGCCATCATCCGTCGGAGGTACTTGAAGACCTCCACCCGCTCGAGGACTTCCCCGCAAACCGTGAACTGCTGGCGGAGGGCCAGAGCAGACGATATTGCCGTCTCGCGTTGCTTTTGACGTTCCACCCCAACCCGGCATTCTTACGTTTTGACCTAGGCGGGTGGATAACTCCTCTCCTGAATTGAAAAACGAGTGGAAAACGAGTTACAGGTAGTTCAGGTCGGGAGAAGAAAATTA
>JALLPB010000926.1:0-12136 GCA_036939975.1 Cyclostephanos tholiformis | reverse complement strand
TCGATCTGAAAGATTTAGCTGTCACACCCTAGAACATTAGCTGGTGCTTAAACCCTGACTTGTACGGTATATGCGTATACGCACAAAGAAATAAAAAAAACGCACTTTTTGACAAACAGAGAGACCCATCCGAAATACATGCCTTCGCAATGTGGCACACATAACCCAAAAACCGTCTTACGTCTATGTTTTTCACCTCTACGCTCAAAGAAATCACAGCCTAAGCACACTCTAATGTATTAGGGTGACTGACTGCCAGCGTTTTTTTTGTGCGGCACTCGGTGTATGCTGCCTTATCGCACAACGACAGGACAATAATATTTGGCGCAACAACGGCTTACAGCAACTATCCAAACATGAACAGCATACGTCAAGAAGTGCTAACATCCACCGAATTAATCTTCCGCAGTCGTCTGACTTGGTTGTTAGTTTTCGGGCCCATCGCCATCATAGGCAAGGCGGGAGTATTCGGAGAATCGGCGTGCTTCATATTCGCGGGCCTGACGCTGATACCGCTTGCGGAGCGCTTGTCCTTCGTCACCGAGGAGGCCGCGAATCACACCAGTCAGACCGTGGGCGCGCTCTTGAACGCGACGTTCGGGAACGCGCCCGAACTGCTGATATCCGCCGCGGCGCTGCATGAGGGATTCTACCGGGTTGTCCAGCTAACGTTGCTTGGGTCCATCCTCACCAACCTTCTCTTCGTGTTCGGAATGTCGTGCCTGGTGGGGGGGCTGAGGTATCAGGTGCAAGAGTTGAGGATAGTGTCGGGCAATGCGAGCATTGGGATGCTCATGATGGCAGTAGCGGGTTTGGGGTTGCCGGCGGCCTTGATGCTGAGCGATGAGATGATATCGTTTGGGGCGAACGAAAAGCAATACGTCGATAAGAATGGGGATGGAGTTAGTGATATTAACGATGGGCCAACGATAAACATGGTTTCGTTGTCGAGATTCAATGCCGTCATTATGATAGTGGGATACCTGCTGTACCTGCTTTTCCAGCTTAAATCCCACAAAGACGAGTTTGACGACTTGCAAGAGGAGGAAGACGAGGAAATTGATTACAATGAAATGAACGAAACGGGAAAATATCACATGTCAAAACATCACACAATAATGAAGAAGAAGAAAACGCGGAAAAATAAGTTCTGCAGGCGCTTGTTTAAGGCGTGCAGAGGAGGGGGGTGGAAATTAGACGATGACGAAGGAGTACTTTATCAAAATTTAGCGGAAGCGACTTCTACACTGGAAATGGAAATGTCTCCTCGTGTACGAGAAAACGAAATCCTCTCAATGACTCAGTTGATACCTCTTAGCGTTGGAAAGCAGCACGTTGTTGGGGATCGAGATGTATCCTTTCCTCAATCCCGCGAGATCTCTGACGTTGAAGAGAGCAGAAACTGGGGGGACATAACGAGTGGGGAAGCCGATGTCACTGTTCTCATGAGCAATGTAAGCGGTCGAAGACGATCGGGCCAGCTCATCAAAAGGGGGGATATTGCGACACATTTGATGAATCCAAACCAATTGAACTCGCTTGATCAAACACCCATACGCCGGCCAAATAAAAGTCATTGCTCAGATGGGGATGAGGCTGAGGAAGAGGAGGAGCCTCACATTATGTCAACGAACATGGCAATAATAAGGGAAAATGGAGAAGAAAGTAAGTTTTTTCATTGTTGAGTTACATCATGATTAATACGAATTCGATCTTTCCTCGGTAACACAACTTTTCTTGTCAACAGCCCACATGTCTTTCAGGTTAGGGCTTCTTTGGCTTTTCATGATAACGTTAAGCATATCTGCCATGAGTGATATACTTGTGGATACGATTGATGATTTTGCCTATCGAATGAGGATTTCTGAAGTCTTCACGTCACTGGTGATACTGCCGTTTTTTTCAAATATAGCTGAACAAGTTTCGGCGTTGATCTTTGCTTACAAAGATGAAATGGATTTGTGTATTGGAATTACGGTAGGGAGTGCTGTGCAGATTGCTCTGTTTGTGCTTCCGGGGAGCGTTTTGATCGGCTGGGTTATGGATCGCAGCATGTCCTTATTCTTCAGGGGGTTCGAGACGTGCTGTTTAATATTCAGCGTAGTCTCAGTAGCGGCTGTTTTACAAGGAGGGACGACAAATTGGCTTGTCGGTGCATATTTACTAGGCGTCTATCTTATGGTGGCGGCTGCCTTTTGGTTTCACGAACTGGAAAATCTTTCAATCGATGGAGAGCTCCATAATCTCCATAATCATACACCATCCGAATCATAAGTAGTACTAAATGCTCTAAAAAATTAATTCGTCGACATAATCATACAAGTTTTTATTGAACCAATAATCCATAGTATGCGATCATTTGCTTGTCCAACGCTTTTAATGCAAAATTTTGTCTACACGACTTCTATTTCTAATGAAGTACGTTTCCTAAGCGGCCAATTCACTGTCTGCTTTGGATCTTGCTGCGGGAACCTTACCAGTCCACTCTCCTTTTTCCTTGACGAGTGCCTCTAACCCTGCCAGTTGAGCTTCAAGAAAGCGAGAATGTTCGTCCATACGCTCCCTCATACGAATAAGGTGATCAACTTTAGCTCTTTTTGAGTAATCCTGAAATATAAATGAATGATGAGCGATGAACAACTTTTACAAAATGTTATATGATGATGCGAGACTCACCATCAACACATCAAAATATTTTTGATCAATCACAGTGGTGCTGAACTTTCGCGACATTTGCATGCACTCCCTCGCGCCAGGCTTCCTCCTTGGCTCCTTCTTCGATGATGCCGGCGTCAAACCATTCTTGGCTGCTGCTGCAGCGCTGCGTTTGGCAAGGTACATACTAGCCTGTCGAGATGCAGAGGCGGCGACGCCTCCATGCTCGTCTGATCGTGGTCGTTTCATTTGCCCTCCACCATCCATCTCATCATGAAAGACAGTGCGCTGGATTTTTCTACCACTTCGGCTCCGTTCCACGTTCGAATCCGAATTGTCAAAGTACAGATTAGCCATCGAAATCTCAGACTTGATTGGTAATTTGCGTGGCATGGGTAGGCTCCCGTCCTTACGTGGCCGTCCTCTGCCACGTTTTACGGGGTGCTCGTTTGCCACTGCACGGTGATGATGTTGTTGGACAAACTGTGCCTGCATCCTGGCCATCGTTTCAGCCTTCGGAGGACGACCGGGTCCCCTCTTGTGCATGACAGACATTGATATAGGCGAAGGCGCCTTTTCTTGCCACAAGCCCTGAGCACGTAGTTCCAATTCTTTCGACTTGCGTTTCTCGGAGAACAACTTTTTCTGATCGTCGGCAATACGCCTTTTCTCATCTTCCTTTTTTTTGCGTTCTATGTTAGCCGCGCGACGTTTGGCGGCGGCCATCTCTTTTTTTGCTTCCTCTTCTTTGCGTCTTTCCTCTTCAACCTTCCTCTTGGCCTCACGCTCCTTCCATTAAGATAAAGATAAACCAGACGAGGCAGTGATTAGTATGCAAAATAAAATTGCGTGGGCGATGAGATATCGCGAGCATTGTGTTTGGTGCAACGGCGTTTGAAAGCACACACCTTCTTCCTTTGTTCCAACAGCACTTTCTTCTCCGCGTAATCAATACAAGCGGGACATTCCCACTCGGCATCAGGAATCTTGTCTAACCCCAAACAAAATGTATGATATTCCTGATCGCACTTATCACAAAGAATTGTCTGCTCTTTTCCGAACTTGTTGAAGCAAAGTCGGCATGCGCAGTAGCAGCAGATCTTGATTTTTCCTATGTCAAGACATGCGGAGCAGTCAAAAAGAGAGCCTGGCTTGCGATTTAGTACGCCCACCCCTGCAATGTTGTCGTTAGTTTCCTTCTTAATCGGTGCGCGCTTTGCATTCTTCTTTGGCGTGCCTCCCCCCTTAGTCTGCTTGGTGGGTGGTCGACCACGCCTGGGCGCCGAAGTAGAAGCAGGGGTACCTGGCGCCGGGGAGGCGCTATTTTCTACCTTAGGACGCCCTCCTCCCCTGATGTGTTCGGGTCCACCTTCCTTCTTTGCAGCCTCGCCACAGATAATTCCGGTAGTGCCGTCGACGTCGGATCTCCAATCGGGAACAGACACTGGCTCATGACCATCCCCGAGGGTCGACAAGGAATAGACTTCATGACTTTCCAGTTTACATTTGGGAACCAACACTTCTGCTTCGATTTTAACTGGAGGCCACATCATCTGGGCCTTATTTTCAATAGACTTCACCACAACACATGTAATACCCGTATTCTTGTCTCTTACAGTAGTTGATGCACTGGATAGTACTGCTGACGACGATGGTACGTCCACAGTCATCACATCCTCCCTCAAGTCAAACTTCGAGGTAACTTCACCTGCCCCACCACCGCCTCTCAAAGTCATGGCATACTCATCCGCGCCTTTAGCATAAACCTTCGATTTCAAGCTACCATCGCTAGGATGATTTTTCTCATGCTCTTTTGCAGTAGCCTTCGCCAAATCTCCAATAGCTGCAACTGCCACTAATTCCTCCTCTTGTTCAGCCGCGGCTGCGGCGGCAGCATCAGCGTCCACAGCTGCAGTTATGCTGGTAGAAGTATTTGTAGAAATTGCGGAAGAATTCGTCATTTCAAGACGAGTCCGTTTTCCCCTCCTTTTAAAGCTATCGGAAACAATACCAGTAAGAGGATCGGTATGCACTGTTTCAGCTGGTCTATCGGGCCTGCCAGGCGACTTTAATGGTGGTTCAGCTGCGGCAGATGAATCGGTATCGGCTAGCTCGGCTTGAAGAGCATCCACTGCTTCAGCTGGGGAAGATGTACCAGGCACCTTCGGTGGTTTACCTGGCCTGCCAGGCGACTTTAATGGTGGCTCAGCTGCGGCAGATGAATCGGTATTGGCTACCTCTGCTTGAGGAGCATTCACTGTTTCAGCTGGGGAAGACTCAATGGGCAACTTTCTTGGTCTACCGGGCCTTCCGGGCAGCTTCAATGGTGACAAAGTTGTGGCAAATGAATCAGTATCGGCTACCTCGGCTTGAGGATTATTCACTGTTTCAGCTGGGGCAGATTCAATGGACGACTTTCGTGGCCTACCGGGCCTTCCAGGCAGCTTCAATGGTGGGATAGTTGCGGCAGTTGAATCGGTATCGGCAGATTCAATGGACGACTTTCGCGGTCTACCGGGCCTTCCAGGCAGCTTTAATGGTGGCATAGCAGTTGCAGATGTAACGGTGTTGACAGCTTGAGCAGGAATAGACATGTACGACAGCTTTGGTGGTCTACCAGGTCTGCCGGGTAACTTTCGTGGTGGCGACATAGCATCTTCTGTTGTAGCACCCTTTTCTTGTTGCAATCCACCACCACCAGGCACTTTGCAGCCACTTGCTGCCTGTTTCTGCTGCTCCAGCTGCTGCTGCTCTTGTCTCGCCTTGGTAGCCGCAGCACTCGCCGGACTGGGAGTGCCTTCGGGAGGCACACCAGCCGCCCTCCACTTTCGTGGACAATCATCAGAGTGGGTTTTACGAGTCTTAACACCAGTGGCCAATTCTTTTTTACATTTAAAACATCCCGCAGCCGCCCCCTCCTTGAGTGGTGCAGGCCCATCCATGGGCGAGGTGGGGTGTTCAGCCGCAGGGGGCCGTCCCGGTACCCTGTCAGATGATTTCCTCGAGGGAGGCCTACCTACCTTCCTCCGTTTCAATGGGGGTTCCTCTGCATCAGGGACAGGGAAGACTGAAGCGGCGAAAAAATTGCTCATGACATCTTCAGGCGCTTCAGCAACATCAGATTTCGTTGCGTTCGTGTCATCCTTCGCTTCGGTATCAACCTCCATCGCTGGTCCAGGAGTGTGAGAGCACATGGAGGGCATATCTGCGGGAGTACGGAGCATATATGCACCCCTATACTTTCGTGGGCAAATATCTGCATGAACCTTTCGAGTCTTCTCACCGGTCTTGAGCTCTTTCAGGCACTTGATGCAGCCTGCCGCCGCGGATACCTCAAGGGGGACCATCCCCCCATCTCTTAAACCAGTCTGCTCTTCTTCTTCCTCTTCTACATCGTTATCTCTCTCCTCTTCTTCGTCTTCGTCATCTAGATCCTCTTCCTCCTCTTTTACCTCTGCCTCTACCCCCTCATCGTCCACATTCTCCTCGTCCGTGGCTGATACCTCCTCTCGTTTCGCTGTAGCAACAGCTGTGGGCGAAGAAACTCCAGCAGTAGGTGAGGCATAAACAGGTTTACCAACGCTCCTCCATTTACGTGGACAAAAGTCGTCGTGCGTCTTGCGCGTTTTCATCCCTGTTGCAAGCTCCTTCACACACTTGCGACATCCCGACAACGCCGCTTCCTCCACAGACACTCGCACACCATCGCCGCTGGCACCACCGCTCGTGTCCACCACAGCCAGATTTTTATCCCCATCGTCTTCACTCCCTTCGAAACCACTCTCCACTTCAATTATTTCCCCCCCCGCTCTCTTTCGATCTCTCTCCTTTATATCCTTTCTCATCCGTTCCATCTCCCTGCAGGCCTGGGCTGCTTTTCGCCGTTCCTTCCCATCTTTCTTCCCCCCCATGACGCCGGCCGCCCAGCAGTAGGCACAGTTCCAATCATCAGGGGGCTCTTCCTTTAGCTTAGGGCGGGCACAGTCCACGTGAAAGACGAGGTTGCACGTCGCGCAGCACAGCACCTCGCCGGGTTGGTTGCAAACCTCGCACAAGTCGTTGTGCTGATCGAAAAAATCCTGTTCAGTGAGAACCACCCGAGGCTTCGGCTTGGGAACCTTGGGCTTCTTGGGAGGTGCCAAAGAAGAGGCTGATTCGTTCTTGCGAGGCCGGCCTGGTCCCTTTCGTTGTTTCTTTTTCTGTTCAGGCGTGACATCCTTGACCTCCTCCATGTCGTCATCCGCCCCCTCCTCCTCGTCCTCCTCGTCATCCTCCTCTTCCTCCTCTTCCTCACCCCCTCCTTCCTCCTCTTCACTGCTCTCCTCCTCATCCTCCTCCGAGCTTGAGCTCGGCTCTCCGTACTCCTCGGACTTGACATACCTCCCCTTAATGGCCCTCGGGCTCCCCTCGTCGTCGATGTCGTCCCCGACGCCCTCGGCTCCCAGCGCTTCCTCGTACTGCTCGTCCAGAATTTCCAAGACCCTCCGGAAGAACGAGACGCATTCGGCTCGACCACGACGGCCAGATCGCCCCCCTCCTATGGTGCGCCGGTGCATGTCCATGGCCTTGGCTATGAATTTGCGCCGCTGCTCGTAGGTCTTCAGCACCCTGGTGGGCTTGACCCTAAGTCGGGTCTTGACGTCGACTTCCTCTTCCTCCTCGTCCCCGTGCCGCTCCTTCGTCGCGCCATCCTTATCCCCCCCCAACATCTTCGCGATGCCGATGCTACTCTCCTGCCGTCCCTTCGCGGCCCTCGCCAACGAGCCCTTGCTCATGTTAATGGCCGCGGGGACCGACGCGTAGTCCTCGTCCTCATGACCCATACGCGATAGAGATTCGAGGAGACAGTGCGCCCGGTCGTCCCACATGTCTCGATTGAAGGGCGGCCAGGAGGGGGGGAGGGGGATCCCACCGGAATCCGGCGTCTTCGGCATGGTTTCAGCTCGGGGATGAAGGAGTATTATTAATAATTATTATTTTAGGGCTGTGAGCAGGGACAGACAGATGCGTTGATGAATAGAGTGTGTATCTTAATCTGCGTGTTTTTTGGTGAAAGAGATAAATATCATGGACGACGACGAGAATGGACACGAGACTTCCCGCCAAAATTCTGTGGCGGCGCGACTGCTACACATCATACGATACCCCAATCCAAGCGCCAACAAACCACCCAAGCAAGCATGGGAATGGTCTTCTATCTTTCAGCTATATGCTACGGAAGAAGGGCATTATCGTTATCCCCATCGATAACAGCCAAAGCGCTACACTACAGCCTGAGATCGAAGACAAAGGTACCCCCTACTCCGTCGGGCAAGCAACCGCACAATGCGCACCGACGTTGTATCTTCGGTTCGACCAAAATCACCCACCACCGAGGCAGTTTCCTACACGATGACGACGTCACGCTCAAGCCCGGGCAGCGAATAGCCATAGTTCCAGGCGGCATTCGCAGCAAGAAGGCGTCGCTCAGGAAAATGAAGAATCCGCAGGGCATATCGGACCGTCCGTTCATCGATCGCATCCAGATCAAAACTCGCGGTGGATCGGGAGGCAAAGGGGCCTTATCCTTCCACAGCCTGGGGTCGTACAAAAAACGCCCATGCGGTGGTCATGGAGGGAGGGGGGGTAATGTGTATCTTGTGACTGATCCTACTATATCCTCGCTCAAGATGGAAAAGCATCATTACATGGGAGGAGATGGGGGACGAGGGGGCAAAAATGCAATGCAGGGAAAGAATGGAACGGATGTATTTGTGAGAGTTCCATGTGGAGTCGTAGTTCGGAGGGTGCTCGACTGGGATGAGATTGAACATGATGAGGATATTGGTGAGGAAGAGGAGCTGGTAACTGGCTTCGAAGCTCAAACTTCAATGGTAGGTAGCAGCAATGAGTTCGACAACGAAGGAGAGGAGGATGAGTTAGAAGCCGAATTATTCGAAGAACAGAATCTAGAGGAAGATAATAGCGATGAGGACGACGAATTTTTCGGCCGCGAAGAAATCGAAGTTGAGCATTATTCGGCCACATCGTCTGAATTTAATCATGATGACAATGGCGGCAGCGATGATGAGAATGATCAAACTATCAACCCTCATGAGAAAGAGGATTTTGGCACGGAGTACGAGAAAATTCAGTCAATGAAACGACAACGAAAGCGAAGGAGAAAACTTCGTGGTGCTCCGTTGGATTATGATGATGTCGTCGACCAGGAAGTACGCGGCGAGGATGGAATGTTTCACTGGAGTGCCCCGGAGACAAGTGACGACAATGATGTAATGGCAACCACGGCCTATTCTGGCAACGCAATACGCAAGACTGTTTTCCTAGCCGATCTCGATAAGCCTCACACAACGCTCTTGGTTGCCGAGGGTGGAAAACCTGGAGTTGGCAATCAAGCTTACGCCAACCGTCCATACTTTTCCAATATGGAATCAAATGCTGCTAAAAAATCAATACCTGGCATGGGGGAAACCACCTATCTAGAACTGGAGCTGAAATTGATTGCTGATGTTGGATTGGTGGGTTTTCCCAATGCAGGAAAATCGAGCCTGCTCTCTGCAATGAGTCGAGCCAGGCCAAAGATAGCCTCGTATCCCTTCACGACGTTGCATCCGTTGGTAGGATCAATTCAGTATAGGGATGGTTATCAAATCGTCATGGCCGATGTTCCAGGTTTGATTGATGGGGCAGCGGAAGGCAGAGGGAGAGGGATCGAATTTTTGAGGCATATCGAGAGGACAAAGGCGTTAGTGTACATGGTGGATGCAGCAGGCGTAGATGGAAGGGACCCCGTGAACGATTTAAAGATCCTGGGGAAAGAACTGCGAGAATATGGAAGCAGTGGTATCTACGGGGAGAATGAGATAGGTGGCGAGGGGGAGTACGAGCAAGAGGTGCGTAGACGACGAAGGGAGATTATGAACCGTCCATCATTGATCTTGGCAAACAAGATGGATCTCATATCGGAATTAGATGCTGATATGGGGCGTAGGGAGGAGCTATTATTTCGATTGGGCCAGGCTGGGGAAGAAGTTGGAATTTTTTGTGAACATGGGGATGTTCAAGGGATCAGTGCAGGAGTCACAGGAGAAGGCTTAAGAGGTCTTTCCAAGCGGTTAAGACAGGTGGTGAGGCAGATAGGATAGATTGCAGGTCTGTTCTGGTCCTTATGTCACTGACTTGAGTATTCTTTGATATGCTTGCGAGGCTCGAAATTATATTACTATGCTACAAGAGGGTAAAACTCTTATTCCTTCATACTACCTAATGCAACCATCTAAGTCCATTTAGCGTACAAAAGCATCGGCGTTTCTGGCGCGTTCGTTGACGACCTTGATTTAAATAGCTCTTATTGTGATAAACGATGTGCCGATGATGTTAGTATTAAGGTGGGTTTCAAACTGCTGGAAATCATGTTCTACCCACCACCTCGCTCAGCATCTCCGATATCCAATATTTCTCTCATCAAAACAGGTCGCATTCGAGTTCGGATACGACGACTCTTCATATGGATGATTCTCTCCATCGCCATCAGGGATAGAGCCACCGATGATTGGTATTGGCTGCACGAGGATGTGCGCTCCCAGGAATAAGGTCATTAGACCTAACGGGTACATGACGTAATTGACAAATCCATCCAAGTGCTCCACCGTGTGGTAGTGTATGGTACTCATACAGCTTGCGGATATGACGAATGATACCACGAACATCGCAGACGAGTATGTGGCATCGTATCTTTTCATGCATGCCGAAAGGCAAAGCAGCCCCGAAAAGGACGTGAGCATTGCCAGGAGGGCGAACAAGTAAAATGCCGACGGTAGGCCCATTAGAGTGCACTCGGATTGTTCGGTGTGCACATCTAATATCGTCAATGCATCCTTCAGGAAGTTTTGAAAGCCGGTGATGCTGAAAAATACAGCGATGAACGCGGTGGAGCGTGAACGGTGTGGACAGATGAAAGGGCCGTGGCAAGGGATGCAATATTTAACGGCCACGAAAACGTACCTTCCACCGATGGATCCCCATGCCACTTTTTTCAGAAGCGAATCCTTCGGGAACGTCCATATGAAAATTCCAAGTTGAGCAATGTACAACGTCATCAAGACAATGAAGATTCGAAACGCCGGATTTTCGTACGATGAAATCTTGACGAATAATAATGATGCAACGTGAAGAGCAACGTGGGGCGAATATCGTCATTGTAGCATGTAAGATGCGATGAATTGTGTGTGTATTTTTTTGATCGGATCCCCTCCTCCGATGATGGTCGTAGTATCATACACTCACCACGTCCTCGATGTCCCTATCCTCTCCATTCGTATGATCCCCGAACAACGCCACCAATATTTCTCCCGCGACGATCAATCCGCACGCCACCTTCTGACGGCGCATCGGATGCTCCCCCACGGACATTCCCGAGAAAAGCACGATCCAAACTAGCGTTAGGCCGGAAAAGGGCGCGAGTATCGATGGATTCGCGTACCTCATAGCCAGGACGCAGCACATCGGATTAAGCAGGGACATCCCTATCATTCCCATGACGTACAGTAGCCACGAATATCGTTCCGTCGTCGATGATATCATGATGGATGATTTCGCTCGTCGGCGGTGTCCGCGGTTGGGACCACCGCACGGTAATAAAGGCGAATGTTGATCCATCGGCGAGGCGGTGGTAGTAGCGGAGGGGAGGGAGTGTCCACCGTCGACTTCCAGTGGAGAGAGTTGATTCGAGTCGTTCTCGATGCACGAATCGTCGCCGACGTCGTTTCGTCGATTGAGCATGCCATCCCGCGATATGTGGCATTCGCCGATGCTCGAAATTTCCGAATTTCCTCGTCGTCCGGGATCGACGAGCCCTGGATTTCACGTGCGGTCGGAGCGAGCATGTCGGGGGGGTGAATGGAGAGATGGATTCAATTTAATGATGTTAATAAATATTCGGTATACTCTATTGCACAGAACGGCCGGGTGTGCGAATCTACAATGCGCGGGGAAGTTTCGTCCGTCTCTCGTCCGACTCTAACGACACTCACATGATTTACGTATCGAAAGCTTCGATGCGCCCCCGATCATGGAGGCCAATACCGAGAAGAAGATGCCGCGGATCCAATCTTGGGCCGTTACCACGGCATCGTCCGACATCGTTGATGATGACGCCACGTCCCCCGTTGTCTCTGCGGCG
Source organism: Cyclostephanos tholiformis (assembly GCA_036939975.1). Classification (NCBI taxonomy): domain Eukaryota; phylum Bacillariophyta; class Thalassiosirophyceae; order Thalassiosirales; family Thalassiosiraceae; genus Cyclostephanos; species Cyclostephanos tholiformis. The sequence goes on along the minus strand of JALLPB010000926.1, from coordinate 300 downwards.
TGATGAGGAGTTAGAGGAGGCAGGGGAATCTTCGGGGAGAGTATGATAGTAGAGAGCATGATGAGGGGATGAGAGACAACACGGAGAGGTACCATATATCGTATCTGCTAGTGTAGCAGTCGGAGATTCGGTCACAAAAATTAAGAATTTGGCGGGTAGAGTGAGAGATATCGTCGGTAGTTTAGGCATTTTCCTTTTTGGGGAGGAAAAACTCGTTGCGCCTTTGATTGCATTACCTTTTATGTTGTAGATTTTTGCATTCGAAGACAAAAGAGAGGCAAAGGATAGACTAGGGCTACG
>JALLPB010000925.1:0-12154 GCA_036939975.1 Cyclostephanos tholiformis | reverse complement strand
CTGTCACATCCTTGCACATTAGCTGTTTCTTATCCCCCGGTCCCGACGGTAGGTAATTCGACAAACTGGGCCGGTCCGATGATAGTATTGTTTACCTTTGACGCCGACTCCGAAGACGCTGCGCTCATGCGCGTGGACTTCTCAAGCGATGCGGCATGGGAGGCGCTGCAGGCGACTGTCGGCCAGGCGGGTGGGCCCGACGGGGAGTTCAAAGCCAACGTGGTGTATGTTAATGACCCAGAATTCTCCGGGTGGGATGTAGCTCGGCTAGTAGATTGGCTCACAGCTGCCGACTATCCCCTGAACTTTGCGTTCGTGGCAGATGCTACCACAATGAACGAACCGGACCTTCCCATTCTTTGCCTGGGATTTAATAACCCCGACGACGTGAAGGTGTTCCGTGTGATTCCTAGCGAGTTGTGGAGTGTCGAGAACAACCTGTCGATCGGCAATATGGACTTCAGCGATTTCCACGAAGCAGTAGATGCGCAGGGAATCTTTCGTGGTTTTTAAAACATGAACGCTGATCTTTGTTGCAGACTCTGTGATGTCGGCCTGCGAGCGGGTGCAGAAGGAGCAGCTGACAAGGCAAACACAGACGAGGCTAGCAGCGTGCAGTAGCACCAGCTGGGACGATCGCCTCGTTCAAGGTGGGCGCCGCGGGCAGGCAGAGCGATGGGGCGTGGCGCGGCGCTCTGATCGCCGGCCCGCCCGCCTCATGTGCGGCCGCCGTTCCCACACGCAGCTGCCCCCTCCCCATCCCCACACACATACAACGTGCAGGGCAATTGGCGCGTGCTGGACATCACCAGCCGTGCCGGGCGTGGAGCTGTCGGAGGTTGACCTGCCGCCCTGGCAGTCCTGCTACGCTAGCAGCTGCTTGCCGGGAAAGTGCGTGGAGCAGCGCCGGCTGCTGACGTCAGATGCTTCGTTGTCATGAGAGGCACGGGCTTTGTCAACGACGTTGGGGTAGGCAGCTAAATGGTGTATCGTAAGTACGAATTGGTTCATTCATGAACGATACAACAAAAAAGGAAAAATTGAAAAGTCAAACCAAATAAGGATCATCAATCGCTTCGCATGAAAGTTATCTGTGTGTTAACCACTCGGCAATCAAATATTATCACCAGTCACCACATAATTCATTCGTATCACACATCCCTTCACGTTATCCAGAGGAGTACATCAGCAACTGTGTAGGGCGATAATCGGTCGAACACGGACATCGACGACTGTAACAGAAGATTCTGTCAAACTTTCTCGCATCAGTATCGATAGTTATCGCTGTCGGCGCCACTGTTTCATCTAATGAAATGCTGTACAAGTTTGGCACTTCCCAAAAGTTTCTCCTGCGAACTAATGATGATCCTCTATCACCAAAATTGGTATGTCTGAGTATTACGACGCGATACTCTTGAGCTCGGCGAAGTATCTCTCGGTCAACCCTACTGTGTTATGTCAAAAAAGCACTGATGCTCTCAATCGCTTAACAGCGTTTTGAGCGATGAAGTGATCCCTTATCCACGTCACATTTGCATCAAGATAGTTCTCCCATTCATCGTTCTATGGCATGTTGTCCTCTGGTGGTGGTGGTGGTAGACCTTGACCGAGGAATAATACATTGTAGAGGATGAAAGAAAAGAACTCCGAATTGTCCGTATGGCGGGTCACAATAGCATCTAATGGTGAAGGGAAGCAAATACTTATCCCAATACGTAAAACTCTGGTCAACTTTTTTCTCGCCACTACAGTCCAACTATTCATTATCGCCTACAATGAAAAATGTGCCGTAGCAGAGAGGATTCAAATATTGTTGCTATATTCTTGCAAATAGATTCTGGGCATCCATTCGAATTGCCATCTTTGACATCACCCAAGAAGTAGTGAACCAAAAATCTCTCATCCAATGCCGAGTGCTTCGCCAGCTCTTGCGGGATTAGACATTCCTCCACGTCGGTGTAGGGGTATCTCCTATTACGTAAAATCTGAGTAGATTGTTACTGTGGGACGGGGCGATGTCGGTGTCTTCGAAGGAGTTGGTCGGCCAGATTTATTACCTTCATTTGTCCCCGCCGTAATCGCCACATACGAAACTGCATCCCTAACCGCCGCATATGAAAAAGCAGTACTAATAATCGTCCTCCTTACTATCCCCCCCCCCTGCCCAGGGAAGAGGAAAATGAGGAACCGCGGACAGACTCTTTCCGCCGCCGCTGCCGCCGACCCCTCAAAAGAAGTGCGCAATGGCGGGGAACTTTTATCAATACGCGCGCCGCGGCTCCCTCCTCCCCGCGACCACCGCGACAGCGACGGCGACGGCATTTGCTGTGTCGATCGCCTTCATCGCCAATGATGCAAATGATGGAAAAGACTATGGCCGCCACCGCTACTACGGCGTCGGCGGCGGCGGGTCGTTTTCGTCGTCCGTCATCGTCGGCGGTAGCACGCGTCCTCATCCCCCCCCGCCTCCGCGGTGGTATCGTGTCGCATCCTCGCACCGTCCGCACGCAACGACGCTGTGCGAGGCGCCGCGTCCCTACCAACCGTCCGACCCGGCCGAGCCCGTCGTCGTCCCCGTCGCCGGTGCAGACGCCGACGGGGGGGTTAAGGGACGGATGGGGGGGGGCATGTGGGGAGAAGAGGAGATGGACGGATCGGTGAGGCCCGGACGTATGTATATTTCGCCCAGTTAGCTCCACTTCCCCCTTCATTCGCTAATAACTCTTCTTCCACTTGTCCGATCTTGGCAAAACGCCATCGTAAATCCACATTTTATAAAACTCAAATAAAAAAGTTCCACGGCCTATTCCCGAGGAGACAGCTCTGGAGGCCCGCACTCGAGTATCCACTTTGGGATTATAACTGGGACGGCCGACAGCCGCCTCCGCCAATTCCTCGCGCGGACGGAGGGGAGGACTCGGGGCAAATGGCGGAGGTGCAGCAGCGAGAGAGATTCATACGAAGGGAGGGCATTACCAGGCACATTATACTGATCCGTCACGGACAATACGACGAGACGTCCAAGGTGAGGAGATAAACGAAAACATGCAGTAGGTATGAAATACTTGTTACTATCTCATTCTCGTCGGGATGCCTAGGACGATTCGAGGCGTCTACTCACGCCGCTCGGGCGAAAGCAAGCGGAATTGACCGGACAGCGCCTTGGTAGGCTCATACGCGGCGTTAACGAGCAATTCGGACCGTGTCGGGTTAGGGTGATTCGTGTTAGCGACCTGGCGCGGGCGAAAGAGACAGCCGACATCATATACGAGAGCATGGATCTGAAAAATAATTACGACGGTGGGATCGTGAGCAGGGCCGAGCCGGATCCACTGCTTAACGAGGGAAGGTTAGTTCCATAATATGACGACATTTTCTTCGCCGAGATGACGATACTCGTGATTCTCCGTTGCGAAGGAAGAGTTGCATATGTCCGTCTCACTTTTCATGTTTCCCCTTCCCAGGCCTTGCCATCACATCCCAGGCGGAATCGCTCGGTCTTCCGTAGTGGAACGAACCGACGAGCAGCATCCTCGCATCGAGGAGGCTTTTCGCAAGTACTTCTACCGTGCGGAATTGCCGAATATGTCATCAAAGGGCGGAGATTACGATGACGGCGTGGATACGCCCGAGGGGGGGCTTCGGGCGCATCCCCAGCACGAGTTCGAGGTCATCGTCTGCCATGCCAATGTCATCCGATACTTCTTCTGCCGTGCCTTGCAGCTCCCCCCGGAGGCCTGGCTGCGACTGTGCACGTTCAACTGCTCCCTCACCTATTTCACCATCCGTCCGACAGGCACGGTCAGCTGCAGAATGTTGGGGGACATCGGCCATTTGCCACACGAATTATGCACCTTCTCCATGCACTCGGGATTTAACTGGTAATTTAAGTAAGAGGCTCTGCGCAGTCAGTATTGTTCTGCTGGTGATCAATTAACTTAGCCTAATCCCAATCGCCGGCACCAACTTGAGCCGATGAAGTGGGATAAAAGGCTTCATCCTCGTCATCACCGAGTTTATCATCATCGCCCTCGTCGTTTTCTCCTTGCTCGTCATCCTGGTTCATTTCACCGACACAATCCATAGCCTCGATTCCCTCGAATCCATCAGCCCCCTCTCCAATATTGTTCCTTTGTAGCCCATCTAAATCCTGCGGTTCCAAAGTCACGCCCTCGATCTGCGCCGTATCCCTCGCGGCGCCGCCGATCCCATCCTTCTTCTTAGCGGCGCTGCCATTACCCTCCTCCTCCTCCTCCTTCAGCTCCGGAGGCGCCACGTAATGCGGCAAACGTCCCCTCTGGTAATCGCATATAACCATGATAGCCGCGGTCCTAAGGCACGGCTCTCCCCCCTTCAGTAGCCTGCCGCTCTTGATCGCGATCTTCTCCAGCAACTCCTCGGACGTGGCCCACGTGCCATCGCCCGACTTTGGTATGCCGTACAAGGCGGCGATGTGCTCCCTCTTAACCGACATTTGTATCGCGTCCACGAAGTCCTCCGGCGTTTCCAACCTCTCGGCTCGCACGACGCCCTTCAGCACGCTATCGGTCTCGGTGTCGCCGGCGGAATCCACGACCACGCCGGGACAATCGATGAGGTATATATTACGAAAGAGAGTGATGTACTGCCATATCTTAGTCTCGCCGGGTATGGGCGCAACCTTGCAGCTCTTCTTCGATATCAGCGTGTTGATGACCGAGCTCTTGCCCACGTTCGGATATCCGATGACGCCAACGCTTATTTGCTTCTTGTCGCTGTTGAGCTTGCCGAACTGTCGTAGCAGGCTAATTAGCGCGCCCTTCCCGAAGGCGTGCGTCATGCTGGCGTGGAAGGCGATGGTCGGTCGTATCTGCGCCAATTCGCCTATCCAACGTTTGGCGACCCAATTCGGGACGAGGTCGATCTTGTTCAGTACGAATACCAGGTGCTTGTGAGGCGCGTTCTTGGACAGGTGTTTCTCGATCATGGTACAACGCGTCCCCGGGACGTTGCGCGCGTCGATGACGTGCAATATCACATCGGAACAATCGACCACCTTGTAGAATTCGCCCCATATCCTCTTGGATTGGCCCTTGTTGAACAAATCGTCCCTCTTGGCGTGTACCCAATCGACCCCCTCGCCCTCCGTTTTCGTGAGGTTGGTATCTTTCCCCCATGGAACGATGCCGACGCGATCGTTGACGTTCTCGTAGGTACCGCGGGATTTTTGGGCCGCGGCGAATAGGGCGGCATATCCGGATGCATCGTCGTCCGGGAGGGCGCTCAGCACCGATTCGGCCTTCCCGCCAGCGGCCGTCGTCGTGGCGGCGGCGAGGCGAGTCCTCCCGATGTCGTCCTCGTCCACGTCCAATTTCGACGTCCGCGCGATCATGTACTGTTCCACCTTGACCCTCTTCCTCCGGCTCTTGGTCCCGAAGGTGTGCTCGAATGGCTCGTTGACGAGCAATCCAATACTTCCCGCCTTACCCCCCCCCGCCCCCGCCCTCGATTCCAGCTCGGCGGCGTCCCTCAATAATCCCATGGGCAGCTGCCTCCTCTTCACCACGACCGAATACGGATCGGCCATGCTCGACGTCATCTCCTCCCTGAATTTATCGAGTTCGGTCGGTCCGACGACGCGGGTATTACCGAACCACCGTCGATCCGGGGCGATGCGACCCGTCGACGACGTTATTTTCGAGTCGCCGGCCCTATCGGACATCATGAACTGTCCCCCCACGACCTTGCCCTCCTTGTTCCGTATCGCCTTGCCGTTGTTGTACATCTTCAATCTCGCGATGGTCGATGCCGTCCTAACGTTGCCGTTGTCCCCCCGGGACGGCGCCGTTCGATTCGGCCTCGACGACGCCGAGGACTTCGTCAGCATGTTCCGCTTGCCCTTCGCGGGCTGCTGCTTGGTGAACTTGTAGCCGGTTTTCGCCATGATTATTATAATTACCGTCTCCTCTCTTTTGTTATTGCTGTATTATTATTATTCTTGGTCGACGCCCTTCGCTCGGGGCGCCAAACGTTGAATCAATCGCTTGATATTGGCTTACTACTACTCAATAATAAGTATTGAGCAGGGGTAATATCGTTAGGAGAGAAGTATTTATGTTGTAGAGTGGCTATGGGATGGGATGAGGCGGGTGGGGGGTGTTGGGGCGGCGGCGTTTTTTTTTTAATCTCTTCGGCTGGTGGTTTGGGCGACAAAACTCTGGGGCGACAGACAGACACTCAGGGAGAGTGAGATTATTAGGGGTACGATAAAATAATTTTAGGTATTCCACGAACGATGGGGTGGTGGTGGACCAACCTCCAATTGTTTGCCATCATCATCACGGCATCGACGTTGGGATTTCCAGAATTCGTCCCCCCCTCCCATCATTCGGTAGTGCGGCGATCCTCGCCGTTCCTCCCTATTATTAGTATCGTTCGTCCCAGTAGTAGCGCATCGCGACCGCTCCCCTCGCCCACCCACCGCGGATGCACCGTCGCGACGAGACAATGGCAATGTCCATATTATCGACTACGTCAACGACGACGTCCGTCGGGAACGACGAGACTCAACAACATCTACGACGATTGGAGGGCCGACCTGCTGTCATCGTCCCAATCGGAATACACGTACGACGATCTGATATTGCCCACGTTAGACGAGGGCGCGATAATTCGATGTCTCGAGGAATTCGAGAATAGCGACCACGGCAAGACCATGTTCGGCAGGCACGACCTCCCCGCATCGATCGGCATCACCGGTTCGATCGAATTCGTTTCCCTCGATGGGCCGGAGGCGACTTTATCCCTGCGTGGCAAATTCTGGCACAGGAGGGAGACTGTACTCGGGAGGGCGGCGATGTACCTCAACGCTCGCATGCCGGAGCTAACGTCGATACGCGCGTCGAACGAGAGCGACCTCGAGGACTTTGAGGACGTTATCGACGAGTATACCGGGGAGGTCATATACAGGGAGGACAAGCGTTCGCCCGACTTCAATGGCGATCGCGAGACGATGGAATATCAGGGCATCGATCCCGATACCAGGGGACCGTTCGTGTTCGGTGGTGGGGGCGGTGGCGGGGGCATGATTCGTCCGGCATGAGGCCGATAGGGCCTTGGTAAGTGAGCGCTCGGGATGTGCCATGTTGTAGTCGGGTGTATTTCGCCGAGGGTGGGATCGATTTCGGAATCATGATCGACCCATTGTGGGAATAGTCACGAATGTGAGTCAGATTGACATGAGCCTTGCCGTTTGCAGGATCAGGACAAGCAAAGTTTAAAGTAGTACAACTAGTGACTTGTCGTTGTACGGTTGCACGGGCATGCGGCTCTTGACGGCATTTAACGAAGCATCATTGTCGTAAAAAGAGAGGAGTGTATGATAATATGTGGGTGGGCAGACCGAGACATATTCCTTCGTGGTGTTACTTTGTACTGACTCCTGCGTACAAACCGTAGACCCCACCTTGACATCGCTTTCGTGTTTGCAAAAGTAGTAGATATTTTTTTTTTTTATTGTGTTCGTTTCTCCGTCTGGAATGGATCATGAAGCTCTGCTTCCTCGCCGCCGCCGCCGCTATCAGCGCGACCCGTCTTCATCGTGCGGGGGCTTTCTCGCCTCGAATGCGTTCTCCTGAATCGTGGTCGATTCGACTGCTCGCCACTTCGGCCTCGTCACCCGCAGTCGATGAATCGGCCGTGTCGACGTCGTCGTCCCAAGCCGTCGGCGCGCTCAAGAGGAGGACGAGAACGCTCGGTTTGCTGACGTTCGACCTCGATGACTCGCTTTATCCAATCATGCCCGTGATTCAAGACGCTAACTCGGCTTTTGTCAAGGCGATGGCCAACTACGGCTACGACATCGAGCCGGACGCGATCGTGGAGTCCGCGGCGCGGATTCGGGAGGAGGCGGGCCCGGCGACGGGATCGGCCATAACGCACACCGCCGTGCGCCTGCTCGCGATACGCCGGGAGATGGAAAAGAAGATGGTCGAGAACAAGCTTCGCGAATGCGCCGAGGATTGGGCGACGGAGGTGTCTAGCCTGACCGGTCCCGTGCGCAGGTCGGCGGAGAAGTGGGCCAAGGCTGCGGTGCAGGACAGGGTCGTGGAGAGCATTTACTGCGCGTGGGAAGGGGAGAGGCACCACAGCGCCGAGAGGCACCTATATCCGGAGGTCATCGCTTCGTTGCAGAGGATAAAGGAGGAGCACCCCGAAGTAATCATCGGTGCCGTAACAGATGGGAAGGCGAATCCGCTGTTGATGGTCTTCACCCTCGCGCCCTACTTTGACTTTTGCATCAGCTGGGAAGACGACGCGTCGGGACGGACGGAATTCTTTAAAGAACTGTGCAACGTAAATGGGAACGCCGATCTGCAGTGGATATACCGTGCCGCGTATGACAAGTACAGGGAAATCGCCGAGACGAGACGCGATTTGAGAATGAGCATGGTAGACGAGGTCGGAGGGCCGTCATCAGGGGTGGCTAGCGAAAACGATGGTTGCGATGATCCGATTTGGATCCATGTCGGGGACGACTTGGCCTACGACGTGGGAGGGAGCGCATCTTGCGGAGCCAAGACGATACTCCTCGACTTGGACGATGATTATGGCCAAACCGCGAAGTCTCGATTCGATCACGACGCTCGCATGCCGTCTTGGAGCACCGCACCCATGGAAGAGATCATCCGCCGCAGAGTGATGAATGACGCCGCGGAGGAAATGGTTAATAAGCGGTTATCGAGACTGAGCATGTTAAGCGATGCAATCGACGAGATTTTGAAGGAGGACTAGGGAAAGGTGGAAAGGTATTGATATCATTTAGATCAAGATGATTGTAGATATGTGATTTCAAGGAATGCTGGTTAATCGCCTAGGTTTGTTTTTGTTACATCTTATGCGACAAAGAAATGCCTGAAAAAAACTCCCCTCACCCGCCCCCCCCCCCCCCCCCCCCCCCCCCCCCCCCCCCCGCCGCCGCCGCTGACGTCGTCATTGTCGTTGCCGATCCCACCCCTGTCGCCAACGCCGCCTCCCGTCGATTCGATGACTCAATACCGAGCCTGAATAAGTAGTATAAAATGAACGATACTCATCATCATCAGGCGCAAGCATCTTCTCGGTATGACCCATTTAACAGACGTCGCAAATTGGTGGAGGTTGAGATTGTATCGGACACGCATCTAGTCGATACTTGCATTTAGGAAGCCGATGTAAACTGACTCGATTAAAGGAGAAAATATACCCAGATGATAGACAACATAGTATATGATATGAGTTGATAACAAATAAGTTGAATTATTCATAGTTATTTCCACAAACATATTGGCTTCGTTACAACATCCACAAACGTATCGGCAACTCATAAGAAGTAAACCGATTAAATTTATGGTGCCATGATGCGCACTATTAGCAACAACCACGGATAAATATTTAGCCGGCCTTGGTAAATCCCAGCCCATTCGCCTCGCCGTACCGTTCCATAAATCTCTGAGAAGTGACATTCGTTAGAAATTGGCAACAAATAATACGCGATGCATCAAAATCTAGCATGTTCATCTCACCATGAATCTGTCCCATTCCTCCGGACTCTTCATTACCAAGACACTCTCGATCGCTTGGGGTTTGCCATTCACGAACGATGCGTTCACGGACGAGGTGCTCATTTCGCCCTCGTTGTCCACGAGGAACATGCCCGTGACCGCACCCGAGCTCGCGGTGGACGCATCGAACACATTCGGGTTCTTGAACCTGAACGTCGCGATGCCAGATGACCCGTCGCGTGCTCGCGTCAGTTTGATGTCGGGGACGACCTTCTCTTCCAGACCCCGGACGAATTGAATTTCGGCGGCGGCGCGAAGCGATGTCGAGAGTCGAGCGGATGGTGTCAGTAGCGCGGGTGATGACGCGGAGAAGGCATCAACTGCGGACATCATGACGGCGGGTACCAGAACGATGAAGGAGCGTAGGAGACCCATGTTATTGTTGAGGTGGTGAGATGGATGTGGAAGAGGTCAAGTATGAGCGATGTCGACGACAGTAGTTACTCTCTGCCCTGGAAAAATTAGAATTACTGTGGGTTGCTTCTTGGGAATTTTGGGTGTGGGGCGCTCCGCCACGGACACGCGTACGTGTTGAGAACCTCCAAAATGCTACTAATTCCCACCTTCGAAAAACCATCGTGTGGGAGCCACTGAAAAAAGTGAGTCCATGAATATTATTTATTTGAGTCACCTGCCATGCCACTCCATGTTGAGACATACATACAAGTTTCACCATGAGCCTCCCTACATCATGTGTCAGGGAGAATGTAGATTGCACCTGTGAGCAAGATAGGCACTATCAAAGTGAATCTACGAGAGATGGGTATTTTTGCATTGCAACAATTCCTCTATCGCTCTGCATCATTCTCCTCTTCAACTTTGTACTTCCTATCAAAGATCCATCAAGAAGTTGATTATTATCTAGTGAAAATCTTCTCACATATCACCGTAATAGCCAAAATCTCTCATAGCAAGGAATGACTGCACACTTTGGCCCACAACAGCAGAGTGATAATGAGGTGTTGTTGGAATGCCATATGTCACCAAAATGTTATCTGTGATGATGGCCAGGTGGCTCTCAAAGTTTAGTCATCAATGTAAGTAAAGCCATAAATACCCGAATCTCTCTTTCAATGCTGCGTAACATTTCACAGGACTACTTCATTTTTCAGTAAACTTTCCTAAGCTTATTCAAGCCGGTTCATCCCCCGACAAATAATAGATAGTTGCAGCACATCCTCCCCCCCCTCCCCTCTGAATGAAGCCACAGGGTTTGGGAGAGGGCTAGTTGTTTCATCGGCAAAATTTCAAACTTTTTCTTTGCATTATTCATGCATGCTATTCTTCAAGTGCCGAGATCTGAATAAAAGGGGACAACCAAATAGTTAAGTGTTTCTTAGCAACAGCCATTCACAAACCCCCTCTACCCAGAAAGAAATAAGAATAAAGAAAAACAAAATATTCCAATAGAATGGCAGAAACCAGTTTGCAATTCATTGCTTCCAGCAGGCTTCCCCGTGGACTTAACAGATTTCATCAAACCTAGACCAGATCCCTTGACCGCCTCAATCTTCGCATCCTCCTTGGCACTCAGGGCAGAATACTGTTCCTGAAGCTTTGCAACCGCATCCATGAATTCCTTCTCAGCATCCTCCGGCTTTTTCTCCTCGGCCTTAATAAGAGCATCCAAGTTAGCCTTGGATATGGCCTGAAATTTCAAGATATTTTCCTTCTTGACATTGTTGCAAAGGTCAATATTCTTGGGACTACAGATGGGCTTAAGGTTCTCGTCGGCAAATTTCTTAAGGTCGTCGTAAGACTGCCCCTCCTGGAAGTCTCGAAGGTCAAAGGGATCTCCCCACATAATGGTGGGGTATCCTCGAATTCCTTGTTGTTTGCAGAGGGCATTGCCATCGGCGGTACAGTCCACGTCTGCGACAAGATGGGTGGATGAACCAGCGAAATCTATCAAGGAGGGGAAAGCAATGCAATACAAATTGAATACAAATGTGAAATAAATGATCATTCATTGCTGACCAAGTTCAAATGCACAGCAACCAAAGAATACACAAAGGTGACTCCAGCACAGGACCTGTACCTACCACTCATTAGCTTGTCCCAATCCGGCTTCATTTTTTTGCAGTGCCCTGGAGATAGCATATGACAAATTAACAAGGTAGGGAAAGGAGGTTTCAGTGAGAAAAAGTCTATGCAAGGGCTTGTGTTGAATAATTTTGTTTGGTTGTCATTCGTCAACATATGCTGCAGCTGGCATTGGCCTCAATGGGGTGGTCATTTATTCAATCACCTCACCAAGGAGTGAGGAACTTGATGAACACCACTGTCTTTCCAGCAGTGAGTTCATCATAGTTGTCGAGGGTGAACTCAAGGAGAATGAGAGGATGCTTCATCATCTATCGATCATTTATTTTTTATTATTATTATTTCGCTTAGGTTTCAGAACACTATTGAAGGGAGGGTAGGTCTTAGCAGCTGCCTCCTACTCTAAATAAGTACTTATGTCTTATGTTTTGGGTTTGGGTACAATATTTTGGCCGAATACAAGTGGATACATAGTGGGTACATATCGTACGGTCAGTGGCCAGACCGTAGCTGTCATATCAGTTTTTTCA
>JALLPB010000924.1:0-21221 GCA_036939975.1 Cyclostephanos tholiformis | reverse complement strand
CTTACTTCTCCTTCTATCCTCTCATGCCTACCATGACGAGGACCGGAGTCCTACAACCCTTAGTTAACCCTTAGTTAGCTAAGGCGCCAATTGATTTAAGTTCGGTAGTAGTAACTTCGAAGTTACGACAGAGCTACGTATGTAACTTCGATTTTACCTATATTCGATATTTATCTACCTGTTCTCTCATGACGCCAACCAAGAGCGTCTTCGACAATGTGTACAACGTCACAAGGTGCGGGACTCGTCGGCATAACAATGGGAATAATCAATTCCCGCATCCTCCTACCGGAGGATGAAGTTGAATACGGCGCGACGACATCGACATCCGCGGTGGAGGGGGGGCTCGGGCCGACGGGGGGGTACTGTCCCATCTACGACGCTGCCCTCGTTGGCGATTGGACGGGATTGGAGGTCCTGTGCGAGGGGTCGACGATGACCGTCGGGGGGGAGGGCGGGATCGACGACGACGACGACGAGGATGACGGCGATGACGACTACGGGGTGAAAGATGACGACAACGACAGGATGAACTGGATCGCAACGCTAGAGGAGTTCGACGGCGGTCGGGATTACACCCACGTCGCCGACATGGCGTCGTATCCACCCGACTTGGCGTTCTCGTCATTCGCGAACGACGACCTTGGACGACGACGAGGGACTCGACGAGCGAGATGGGACGATCGCAGTCGTCGTCGCCGTCGTCGTCGCGTCCCGCTCTTCGTCGACTCCGTGGGAAACACGGCCTTGCATTTAGCGTGTCGACGCGATCCGCCCCTATCGGCGGTGCGCGCGCTCGCGACCACACGACCGGATATGGTATGGATGACCACGACGGATGGATCGCTGCCGCTTCACCTGGCATGTCATTGCGGATGCGATGTAAGCGTGGCGGGGGAGCTATTGGACCTCATGGAAGGCACGTCGGGGATGGCGGGATCGGCGGTGGACGACGACGACGACGATGACGACGACAACGAAGACGATCCCCTCTTCCCCCGAGACTGTCGCGGACGCACGCCATTGCACCTGGCGTGCGCCTCGGCTCGCAATCCAGATCGACGTCCGGACCTTATCCGGTTATTACTACTGCGGTCGAGGGATCCGCGTAAGTTGGCGCTGTCGAGGGATTGGCTCGGCGGCCGCCTCGGATTGGACTGCGCGATGGGACAGCTCACGGTGATCGTGGGGGGGTTGAACAATTGCGATGAAGATGACGACGATGATGAAGACATGAATGCGGGAGGGGGAATTGGCTTCGATTCCGTTGGATCGACCGGCGCGAGTGGCGTCTCTACGAATGATAGCGGTCGTCGCCTCGACGGCGGAGGGAAGACGGCCTCGGAGAACGGGGCGGGACGGCGGAGGCGGCGACGGGGGCGACGACGATCGTCAGAGACCGCCCCCCCTCTCGGTAGGACGCCGTTAGACTTAATAGAGGACGATTACCGTGAGGAGCTTGACGATATCTCCATCCTCCCGCCCGGACCCATCGCCGAAACCATCGCCATGCTCTGTGGCGGAGCAGGAGGAGGAGGCGATGGCGAATTGAGAAGCGACACCCCCGACGATGCGATCTCGATCGCCCTAGATGATGGCCGTCATTGCCGCTCCTCAGACGCATCGATGATTTACGAGTTTTGGGCCACGTTTAGCATATTGCTACTGGCCGCGGGCACGCCTGGCGACGTCGAGCAGGTGAAGGAGGCCTTGGGCGGCGTCGTTCGCCGTCGCGACCGCGACGACGACGGTTCTTCGAGGCCCGGCTCCTCCTTCTCGAGGCCATGCCACGACGTCGTTCGGGACTTTCAACTGATATACAAGGCCTGTCAGGCGCTGTCGGAGGAGGAGGGGGGAAGGGGGGGCGTTTGCCCCCCCCACTTCAAAGTGCTGGCGAAGAAACTCATGAAGGGCCAGGTGGACAGGAGATCGTTAGGTTCCGTGTCGGATCTGAAGGATAGGTGGGAACGTCGTTCGGGGACTTCCAGCTGATATATAAGGCCTGTCAGGCGCTGTTGGAGAAAGGGTAGGGAAATGGGGTCGTTTGCCCCCCCCCCCCACACCTCATAGACCTTACGAAGAGGCTCATGAAGGGCCATGTGAATGAGTTATTGTCGTTTCCGTGTCAGAGCTGGAGGACAAGTGGGAAACTCTGGGTAGGCTTTTCCGGGCTCGCCTTCATCGATTGACGCCTCCGCCCATCCGCCTCGGCCACTTGACATGACTGCAGATTATGCAAGCCATTCAGAGAGATTTGGCGCCTAAAGTGGAATCATTCCATATCTCAAAACTTTTTAGGAAAACTCCATGATAATGATGTACGAGTGCGACAAATATTGTACCATGTCTTTCATTAGCTTTATCCGTTTTGCTCCTGTTTCGTTTTGACTGCATCTTGGCGACATTGGGAGATTCAACGTTCGAAAAGGGAACATTTGTATAACTATTGTTAACCTCGATCTAATAAACAAACATTTTCACCCGAAACTAGCATCAGTACACGATTCACTTTCCAGAATATACACCACGGAGGTTTGCCTCAACGCTCCAGGTTCAGAAGAGGCTGTTGATGACAGAGATACGAAGAACGCAGGAGCGGCTGCGGTCGTCTCTTGCTGTTCTGTGTTCTTGCAATTACGTTCCTGCTACATCTCAACTCACGGCACACCTATGTAGATAGGCACCTCATTGAATATGAAAAAGTGCTATAACCTGTCTTTTCCCTCTCTTTACGCTTGCTTTTCGTATCTCCTACCATATCACATACCAATGGTGCAATCCTAAGATATGCGACCAAAAGGTCATTGTCGCTTTCGTTGCTACCATCTCCTTGACATATCCAAGCAAGGAAGAATAGTGCGTTCCATTCAAAGTCAGAGAAGTCCGGTGGTGCATATCACTTCGAAATATCTTTCCTTTTTGTTTCATTCGGTCTCGAGATATCGTCGGGGGGCATCAGTTTCATTTTTGCACCGTGAACACTCGTGTGTGCATTATTATGACTTTTGCGGTGCGCGTGCGAATAATCGATCCAACCTCACTTTTTGATCAGACGATTGTTCCCGAGTCAAACACGACATGTCGATCCCAACGTCGCGTGCGGCCATTAACAATGAATTCGGATGTTCCACGCGCGATACGATGCGCTTTATGCCACATGCGTGTAATGCCCCGAAGCAACGCTTGCACGGTGGCATCGTTATGTAGGCGGTCGCCCCACGAGTGGAATAAGCGTCCTCATCGACGTTATCGTCATCCCGTGCCGATGATTCTCGTTGGGCTCTAATCGCACAAAAATGACGATGACGCCCGGCGGCAACTTGGCCGATGGCATTTATTTCCGCATGCACGTCGCTATCGTCACGTCGAAATAATGACGTGTTGGTAGCGGCCGCGATGATCCTTCCGAAAATGTCACGATCGATCATCCCACCGCCGCGGTCATCGTCATCGCGTCGCAATCGCGAATAATGTCGGTCGTCGTCATCGTCGTCGTCGTCAACGTTCGCGACAACCCGCCCCCCCTCCCGGTCGTTTGCAGTCGTCGTCACCCCCGTCGACGGACGAACTAGGATGCAGCCCATGGATCCCTGTCGCAATTTCGAGAAACGGGTGATGATCATAACCATGTCCATGTAATTCTCGTCGTCGGACAAGATGTCGGACGGTCGATATCCTCCGGGGAATTCGAATCCCGACAGCGCCCCTCCCCCCCGCCAACCAGGAGCGGCGACGTCATCGGTCGAACCACTGGCGACGGCGGCGGTAATTTGACGAGACGAGGGGGGAAAATCGTTACAAATTTTCGTCGACGGCATGGGGAAGCGGAGTATGCCGCGAGCGCGGCGATCCTTGGCAGTCAGCAGTGCCGTCTTAAGTGGATGGCCGCGAAACATAAAACGAGATGATACGGTGTTGTGATGTGGTGGCAGCGTGAAGCCGGCGGCGGCGGCGGCGTTGTGAAGGTCGGGGAGAAAAGATACTAGTAATTCCACAGTAGGAAACATGCATCGGAAGGGGCTGCTAGAAAATAATCTGAACCACGATGATGGCATCGTCCTCCTCGCAGACTAACTTTTATATTGATTTGGCAACAAACCATCGAAATTCTCACACCCGGTTGCGCCATCCATCCCACCTGGACTTACTTTTTTGGTGTAATTGACTTGTATGGAAGAAGTTGCACTCCGCAGGTTGGGGACATGAAGCAGCAACCGACCATGTCTCCATCCCGCCTGCGCTTCCTCCGCTTTGTTACGCTAGTATGTCTCCTATTCACCGATGGCACATACAGCATCCTCAGGAGATACAGCCGGGGGGTGCTACGCGAGATATATTCCGTCAATGAGGTCCTATTGCTCGGTGAAGTCATCAAGCTACTGTTTAGCTGTTACATGATGACGACCGTTACCAATGGGGGTGGGGATGATAATTCGATTGATCCCACGTTGCCGATGAAGGGTTTGAGGCTGGCCCACCTGACGAGACTGATCGTGAATTCAAAGAAGATGCTCGTCCTTGCATTTCTTTACGGGGTGGGAAACGTCCTGTCGTACTTCGCCCTCGCGCGCGTCGGTGCTGGCACATTCGTCGTCGTTGCCAATCTCAAAACCTTGACCACGGCTGTGTTCTCGACATTGATGCTCGGGAATAGGTACAGCTGGACGCAATGGAGAGCGTTGATCCTACTCGTCGCCGGGGTCGTCCTCTTCGTCTTGCCCACGCTGAAGAAGGGTGGGAATGCGGAGGATGATATCGTGAGTTCCTTGAGCAAGAACGATCTCGTCCTTGGCGTCGCCGCCGAGATGGTCGTCATCACATTGTCGGGCTACGCATCGATATATTTCGAAAGGGCCATAAAACACGACCCATTCGATATATGGGAGCGAAATTTCCAACTCTGCTTCTACGGAATACTCATGTACATCACCCTCATCAGCCTCGAAACCCAGAACGTCCACTTTTCCAATTGGACTCCGATGGCATTTGCGTTATCGTTCCTCGGTGCTGCCGGTGGGTTGCTCGTCGCACTTTCGATAAAGTACGGCGATTCCGTCCTGAAAACTCTAGCAATATCCGGGTCTATCATTTATGCAAGCATCGTGGATCACGTATGTCTCGACGGACCGATGAATGAGCAAATGGGTCTGTCGGCGATAGTAGTTGTCATTGCCGTGCTGAATTACAATTTCGATGCAACCGCAGCCGATCCCCCAGCAAAGACAATTATGAACGGCGATGCAACCCCAGCCGATCGTTATGAAAAAGCAACCGAGGACTGCGATTCAGAGATGCAATCAATGACCGATTCCTGAGTGTCCGGGGGTGTTCTACGGGAGTACATTAGAGGTGTAGCTTTCTTTGTCAAGTTATCAAATAAGGCGAGAATGGTACACAACAAGTGAGAACGGTGATTAATCTAAAAGAGAAATGATAGAGGAAGCTCAACACGAGGCGGCATGTTATTGATGCCAAGCAAAAGTTTCTGATGCATTCTGGGCAAGCAAAAATGAAAGCTCGCACTGCCGCACACAAAGCATTTTTTATAAAGAATGATTATTACAACCTCTCTCGATTTCGCCAAGCCGAATAAAGCAGAGTGGCAGCGACAAGCTTAACGCTAAATGATAAATTTACAAGAACCCCCCATCATCATCGTAACCTTTCATCGCAAGTAAGCTAGCTTTACTTTTTCCTCCGACCGACGATTTTTTGCGCCTCCTTCCCCCGTGTCCTGCTTCACAAGAACTGATTCCAGAAGTCTGAGAACCAGGGTTAGACGAGGAGTCAGGCTTGGATGATTTCTTCTTTGCATGGTTGATCTCTCTTCTGTGGACAACAGACTTGAATATGTCGAGTTTTGGGCGATCGGCGGTTTTATCAAATCGCACACTAGAGGTGGTTTTCGGAAGTCTAGAATCCATTAGCTTGATGGCACTCTTAGCAAGACAAGAGAAAGAATCACGTTTGAAAGAAGTAGCGGCTTCACTTGATTTGGATCGCTTGTTATTGTTTTCACCACCATCCACGGATTCATCACTGATTCGTTTCTCATGAAACGTGTCAGACTTGGTGGGCTTATTCACTTGCAAGGTCTCCACTTTACTGTAGGACTTACGCGCTCGCTTCTTGGCATCGTCACTTATCTTTTTCTGCATGTGCAGCTGTGAAGTGTCAGGCAAAAAAAAGCAAAAACGCGGAAAAAATAGCATCGGTTCTCACATCCATGCCATCAAAATCCATCATCTCGAGCGAGTTCCTCTTAGTTTGAAGCTCATCATGATATTTCCGATCAGCAAGCTGCTTGCCTTTTTCTTTCCGTTTTAGATCTTCGTGAATCTTCTCCTCGGCCTTTAGCTGTGGATGATCCGAGCAAAAAGTTAAGTTAGGAGAAGAGGAATCTTGATCAAACTAAGTTCCATCCATTGCCTCGATACTGACCTGCTCCTGCATTTTTTTCGAGTGAGCACGCATCTCTTCCAACTCGAGCTCTCTATCGGTGCAAAAAGTAACGAAAGCATCAAATGCAGATCTAGTTCAATAAAACAGTAGCTAAAAAAGCTTTATTTCTCAACAATTGATTCACCTTTGTGCCTCGCGCTCCTCGAGGAGACGTCTGACCTCATCAGCCTCATCAGCGAAAGCTTGTTTCTTTTGAGAGTTCTCGGCATGCTCTTTGTCCTTTTAAATCAGCAACGTTCAAGAGACATAACAGTAAGCGACAGTGACAGTTTGCGAGTCATTGGGAATAGTATCATTTTGTTACCTGTTGGCGATGCACCTCGAGCGAGGCAGTGACACTCTTTTCGTCACGCGCACTGCGCTTAGACGAGTGTTTCCTCTTACGATCATCCTTTGCAGATCCGGCGACAGCAGAAGTAGCGGTTTTAACTTCATGTTTGCGTCTCTCCTCCTGCTTATCGACGCAGAATGAATTTATTTGGTCATGAGCAAGACCTTTTAAAAAAGGTGGCATTTTACACACGATGATAAGGAATGACCCACCACGTCGTTCTTCTCCTGAAGATGCTTCGCTTCTGCCTTTATCTCCTTCTTGCGTTCAATCTCAGCTGCTTTGGCAGCGGCACGTCGCTTCTCGCGGCGCTTGGTCTCTTCATTCTTGGCAGCAGCAATAGATGCAGCAATTTTTTCTTTTTCAAGGCACCATTCGTCCTGTGCAAACGATACATAAATGATGTATGAGAATATGTTGGAAATCTCACCTGATGAAAATAGTTACCAGGCCAATCTTTCAATCTCACCTCCTCCTCTTGTTCTTCCCGACGGCGAGATTCTTCAGCCAATCGTTTTTCTTTGTTCATCTTTGCCAAACGTTCATCTTTCTCCTTTTTACGCTGTAATTCTTCCTGTTCACGAAGTCGCACTCTTTCCAAGTAAGCGTCTCTAGCATGTTCCATGCGGACCTGCCGTTTCATTTTTGCTGTTTCGAGGAAATCCAGGCAGTGCCTTTGAAGATACTTTTTCCCTGCTTCCTTTTGTTCATCCAAAGAAACATCTATATTGACGTCCAGCCTCAATTTCTCCAAGAGTGGTTCATCTGAGATCATTATACAATTTGCGATCAGCGATCAGATGATTATAAATGTTACCATTCACATAAGCATTGATCATTTATTACAACTCACCCTCAATCATCTCGTCACGTTCACGAGTGGCAGCGTCAATAATTTGTTGTTCGGACTCATCCAGCAACTTCATCTGAAGAGCAAGTTCTCCATCTGGTAGGGCAGTAAAGTTATTGGCATTATTCAAAGCGCGTTCATACGCAGTTTTGACCATATCAGCTGTCTTCTTGGCCCCGTCAATTTCTTTGAATAGCTTATCATTCTTGACGCGCTCGTGTTCCCTGTGCTCAGAAATCTGCTTATTGATCAAAGCAAGCTCATCACGGAAACTAGTGATTTTTGCCTTCAAGGCGGAAATGTTGCTTTCCTCGTCTTCTAGCTTGTGCTTCAAATCAATTGTATCTTTCTCTTGCGCTGTGGTGAGATCCTGGATAGAGTTGCGAAGCTTCTCTACCTCCTGGCATTCGATGTCGGCATCCTCGACAGCCTTTAGAATCTCAGCCTTGTGTAAAGACTCTTCGGCACGAGTCTTTTCAGCGTCTCTCCGCAATGCATCCGCCTTTGCACGTTTCTTGACAGCATTAATCGTATTGGAACTAGCAAGGGCGTCTAAGTCAGCAACATCCCTACGGAGAGTTTCACATTTGGACGTTATGACTTTGAGACTTGCCTCTTCGCCATTAACACGAACGCATAGTCGCGCTACATCAAGGGATGGTGCCTGGTCGGTCCCCCAGTTGGGCTCCGGGAAAACTAGAGTGTGGAAAGATGCTCAAATATGAGTCTCGATTAAAAGGCAATAAAAGTAATTTCAAGTGGGTCTAAATAAAAAATGCGCACCCTCTTGACCTTCGGACTTGCGAAGCTCGGTACACTTCTCCCAGATCTTACGAAGCTCGGATTTCTTCGTCTCAATCATAGCCTTTTTGTCCTCGATCAACAGGGCAGTCCTGTCCTTTGATTTATCAAAATCCTTGGACTTCAACTCGAGATTTGCCAAAACATCCGAATGCCGGGTCCTCTCCAACAGTACCTCGTGCTCGATCGTCTCAACCCGAAGCCTCGTTTGACTTTCCATTTGTTGTGCCGCGGACAAGTCCTCCTCGTTCGTCTCAATCTCAGCGCGAATCTTGGACAAATCCTCGGCGATGGACCTTCCCTTGGCCAAATTGGCATTTATGGCCTTTTGGAGCAAATCACGACGGTGCCTGGCATCGTCGCGTCGGAGCATGGCGAGTTGAAGCTTGCTTATTTCCTGACCCTTAGCAAAGTTGAGTCGAGTCACGGTCTCGTTTAGCGCAATCATCGCGTTTTCAACTTTGCTCCTGTACGTTCGAAGGACGCGAGCCACGCCAATAACGCGCTTCAACTTGGCGTCGAAGCGGTGGGTATCCTTGCGCGAATTTTCGGCCTTCAATTGGGTTTCATGGAGTTCACGATGACGAAGGGCGAGCTGTTTCCCATAACGTTCGAGTTCGACGCGCAGACCTCCATTCTGACTCTTGAGCTCGCAAAGCTTGCTTTCAAGATGATATTGCTCCTCTTTCTTTTGCTTTTGAAGGAGGCGAGCGGATGCGAGCTTGCGTTCTGATTCTTGGCGTTGCTGTTCGAGGATCTGAAGATCAGCATATACTGTGTGAAAGCGGGGGGACGAGGACATTGATTAATCGAATGCTAAATAAAGAAGGTCACGGTCAAGAAACCCTAAAGGACAATCAAAGTTTATTCCACGGGTTGGAAATTCCCGTGGTAGCAAAATTCTTGCTAAACAATGACGAATATGAGGCAACGAATGTTGTCGATCTGAAGAAAAACGAGTCGATTCTCACCTTCGTCCATGGAAACAAGACCCTGCTGCTGCTGGCATTGATTCTGCTGGACTTGCTGTTGTTGCATTGCGGTCGTATTCTGCTTCTGGCGCTGCACCAACGGCGCCGTCCTCTGAAGCTGGACCTGACCCCCACCGTCATTCACGACCGCCACGCCATGTCGACATCTTTGATTACTGGCATCGATATCACTTTTTTGATTCATTCCTCCGTCATTATAGACATGATGATGGTCGAACGCCCCAATCCTGTAAGATGACGAATTACGCCACGAATGGCAGCTGCTACCACCGCCGCCCGGTCGTCGCTGGACCGATGAGAGGGATGGATTACTCCGACGATGGCCATTGCTCCGATTGACCGTGGGTCCCTTGCTGGGTTGCTGTGCCCCTTTCTTGATCAAGAGGTAGGACATGGTGTTTGCATGGCCTTAAGTCAAGTGCGAATGGATTTCTGTGGTAACAACGGTCGAGAGAGTGTTTCTTTGTCCAAGGATCTTCTTGCCGCGAGTCATTGCTCTCCTGTTTCCTCGCGTATCGGGCTCGAGTTGATTTTTGATCTTCTTCCCGCCATAATATACGGCGGGTGCGAACGTATATTATGATTTACCCTTACTTACTACCTTCTCTTGGTACGTACTCTCTAAAAATAAAAGCAATATTACCGTATTCACCGGGGCATAAGCACCGCTTCCCGCCAAATTAATTTTTTTTTGCAGTTTGGTACATAGAGGTACTACAGTGCCCAGTACAATTGTCCAGGAAAAAAAAACGAGGCCTCTACTGGGATATTTCCCACTTTCGGTGGGAAATAACTTTTTTTTTCCCGCCATATGATTCCTACCGTGTAGCCTCAACAGAAGCACGCAGAAGAGGAGGAGCAGCGGCCAACCATAATATTTCCGCCCCCTCTGCCTCGGCCAGATCCGACGCTCTTCCCCGTCGTCCGGAGTCGACGCCCTTTGTGCAGTCGCTCCCTCTTGACTCCATCGACCATCCCCCCCCTCGGCGCCGCTCCGTCTTCATCGCCACGGTCGCCACGAGCCGTCGAATCAACACCACCGTCATCGACGCCCCCTGCCGCCGCCCGACGGATCCACCGACGCTCTCCATGTTTGCGGATAAGGATATTGTAATCCATCGTCCACCCGTCCGCCCTCCTAATGGAACCCGGACCGAGGAAAAGCCTCATCCTAGTCAGGGGGGGGAATGTGTATCCACCCGAAATGAGGGATCAGGTCATGTCCCTCTGGCAAAACGGAGTCGACGTGCAGAACTCTCCGTGGGTCATTGAGCTGAGGAATCAGAAGCAGTTCCCTTGTTGGAAGACCTGCCGGCGATGGATCCAGTTGTTCAATAGCGAGGGAACCACTTTGTGTAAGCGGGCAACGGGCAACCGCATCTCCGAGCGGGAGGTCAACGGGCAGGATCTCGTCAATCTCGTGGTTTATCGGATGATTCGTCCGAAGGCATACATCGACGAGGTACGTGCATATGTGCACAACATGAACCCTGTCAATCCGCCGTATTCTCATTCCCAGATTGGCCGTGCCGAGATTAGGCTCGGGTTGCATCGTAAGGTTGGATCAACGACCTCCGACTGTGCTTATTTTGCAATCAATCTGTACAAGCGCGAGCGGTACTGGCAAGCTGTGTATCCAGAGGGTGTTCTCGGCGAGAGCACTCGGGATATAATTGATCTCGACGAGAGCAATTTCAAGCTGGAGACCCAGAATAGGAAGTATGGGAAGGTGATTTGGGAGAAAAGATGCGATGCAAAGGGTAAGTATAAGAAGGGGGAGGGGAGTGTGAGCCTTTTGATGGCCATCTCTGGCGACGAGAGGGTGGGCCAGGCGTTCTCCTTTCACAGGTGCTTCGTCGAAGGGGGAACCGATCTCTTTCGGTTCTACAACTTTTTGTTGGAGTTGTTCGATTGGCTCGATCAGAATCGCCCCGGTAGATCATTCCTTTTGACAATGGATAATCTGAACATCCATCGTCATCCGGTGGTGCTGCATCTGATAGCCCAGCGTGGGCATCATGTAGTCTTTTGGGCCCCGTATTGGTCATGTGACGGAGCTATCGAGTATGTTTTCAATACTCTGCAGACTAGGATGCAGATGGACGTGCAGGGGTCAATACTGTCATCGAACTTGTCGCAAAAATAGGTGACACAATCGGGGACATAGAGTCGTACAAAAATTATTTCATACATGTAGTACTAGATATATATTATGTTTGCGATTGATTATGAATTAGATAGTATTATTTATTACGGTTATTGTTCTCCAGTGAAACCTGCATCATGCAGGCTTCCAAGAGATTCTGACTGCCCGGCAGAGTCGGCATGAGATTGATGACCATGCTGACGAATGCCGGGTTGCTCGTCGCCAGCCTGTTGTGGATGACGAACGCCTTGTTCGACTCGGATCTTGGCATGGAAGGGTCGATCATCTTCTGGGTCGCCAACGTCGTGACGCGACCGATCTTGACCTTTCTCTCCCTCCTCATCCATTCGGGAGTATCGAAGAGGCGGAGAGGAGGGTTCTCGGATCTCCTGCTCGCCTCCGGACTCTCCACCAGACTTGTTCCGATTCCCCTCCTCTCATTGCTTGTTGGAAGGTCATGGATCCTTGTATTCCGTGACCGCTGCACCGCGGCTCGGTCGTCCGAGAGATTGCCATACTCGGCGGTCATCGTCGACCCGCCATTCTGGCGCTCGATTGCCAAGATGGCGCCCTCATTGCCGAGATGGTGCCCTCGAGCTCAAGAAACTGGCTCGTACTGACGCCATTGTGGAGGAGATGGTTGCTCTGGGTGAGCCATCCCTCACTCTCGGCGGACCTGCAAAGGATGGGGTCCGCAACTGATTGTGCGATCATCCCCCTCGACTTCTTCAAGGCAAGAGTCTTGTAGGAATCGTCAACCGCGGCTTCCCGGACTCGGGACAATGCGCTGAGCAGCTCACGAGCCGACTCCGCCTGCTTGTCGATCTTGGTGGCCCCTTCGGTCCTCTCCTGGTCAAAATACTGCTTTTTTTTAACGTAGAGACTGCAAAGGAGGTGTGAGTTATCGGATGAAAAAGCGAACAAACGAGGACAGCAACTCACTCTTTGGGACAGACAAAGTGGCATCGACAGACGCACACCAGACACTTCCCAGGCCTGAACTGGGTCTTCGTCTTGGCATCGTAACAACCAAAAAAGCACTCCTTCCCTCCCAAGAATGCCTCGATAGTATTTTGCCAGCAGTGGCAAACGAGAAGCTCGGACAGGAGGGTTGGATTCTTGTGCTTCGCAATGGCCTTGCCGTTCTTGTCGAGGAGGGGGTTGCGCCTGGTCTTGATGTTCTCCTCGTGCTGGGCGTGATCCTTTGCCCAGTTGTCTCGCATTGTCTTGTTGAGACAAGCGGTCTCCTTATTGGAGAACGGCTCGTCCACCAAGCAGTGGCCACACTTGGCGCACGACGACATCGCCGGAATAGGCTTGGTCGCGCGATCCTTGAGCATCGTCCGATGCAACTCGCTGCCGGTGAGTCGGATCGACTTGCTGTTCTTGTCAACCTCGTTGGCCTCGGTGATGACATGCTCGGCGGTCGACTCCAGTCTCCCCATGAGGCTGAGATAAGACTCGAGCTGATGGGTGAGCTTGCGGCCGAGATTGGAGTTCGCAACGATGCCACTGATGATTGCCCATGACTTGATGAATGTCTGGGCGATCCCAGACTTCGATGACGTCCGCTTCGTGACCTCGAAGGGAAGCGCCTGGCGAAGGAGGTCGGCAATCAAAACAGGTTTCCCTACCCCCACAATCTCCATCCGATGATCCAACTCCTTGGCAATCTTAATGAGGGGACCCCGGCACTGGACGAGATCGGCGAACATGGCCTTGAGGGTGCTGTGCGACGACGAGGTGACGTTATTTTTTGACACGTTGGAGACGAGACGGTCCTGCATGACCCGGAGGACTTCTCCCGAAATGCATTTGAACGAGGCCTTCTTCCCCGGAGGAGGACGCGCAGCAGGCTTCTCGCTGATGAGCATGACGGAATCGTCTTCATCGTCTTCGTCCTCGTCGCCGACATCGACAACATCGTCCTCGTCATCGTCGTCAAGATCATAAACCGCCGCCGTCGACCTCGATGCGGCACCAGCGGCAGCAAATTCGGTCGACGCTGCCGTCGAGGCAGAGGCTGTGGCGGTGGAATGACTGCAAAAAGGGGGGTGTGAGGACATGGATGAGGTAAAAACTCTGTGTTCAATGACGGATGGCTGCGACAACCCTCCGAGTTGCCACACAAAAAGATAGCAAGGTAGGGCACGTCCACCCATCAAGCCCTGCACGTTCGTGTCCGAAAGATACACGCCTGAGTCCCCCACCCATGCCCCCACACTGTGCAAACGCACCTTATCCTAGCCACGGGCATGGAATGATCACCCCCAGTCGCTCGGGCGGGAGGGGGCAACGGCGACATCGACGAGCGTGAGGTGGCGGCCGAGAACAGTCGGGCACCGTCCCGTGCGAGGCGATCGTCCCTCGAGAACGACCCTTTCTTCACACAAGGCCCCACTCGTTTGCCATCCCTCGTGCGACCTTGACCCCTGACAATGCCATTTGGGGATGTTGGCATGGCGCCAATGGCGGTGGTGTCAATTCGACGGCTCGTGGCGGCCATGGCGATGAAGACGAAGCGGCGCCGAGGGGGCGGATGGTCGATGGAGTCAAGAAGGAGCGACTGCATGAAGGGCGTCGTCTCCGGACGATGGGCAGCGGCGGGGGAGAGCGTCGGGTTCGGCCAAGGCGGGGGGGGGTGGAAAAATTATGGTCAGCTCTTTTCTCCTCTCTTCTGCGTGCTTCTGTAGAGAGCCTGCAGAAGGAATCATATGGCGGGAAAAAAAAGATTTTTCCAGCCACAAGTGGGAAATATCCCAGTAGAGGCGGGAAAAAACTCATTTTTTTTTCCTGGACAATTGTACTGAGCACTGTAGTCCCTCAACCTCAATTGTGTTGCCAACAAAAAGAATTGAGGTTGTTGTGTGATAGAGATCGATTCTGAAGATTCGCTCTTGGCATTTTTTGGTTCAATAGATATCTCATCTCTCCTACAGCACCCATCGTCGCGTCCGGATCGATCCACCATCATCACCTGTGTATTTTTTTATTCGCGCCCATCCATCGTCCACCCAATATATATATAATAAGCAACCTCTCCACCTACCCGTCTCATCCCTCGCCCGTGGAGGAAATATAAACGCGCGTCAATCAATAATACTACATTACCATCTCGTAATCGAACATATATAAAAAAAAATTTAAAGAAAAAAATGGTGAAATTCGGTCTCAAGCTAATGGAAAACCGGGCGGCGGATTATCCCCCCGACGTATACGTGGATTACGACAAGCTGAAATCTATAATCAAGGAGCTAGCGTTGAAGAAGCTCGCGAAGTGAGTAGTAACGATGATTGGATTGAGAAAGTGAGAAGTGTGAGAGAAGAGGAGGTTGGAAGAAATGTGAGAGAGGAGAGAGTTGGTCACACTGAGATATATTGTGCACAATTGGAAGTTCGTCGTCGTCGTCGAATTGGATGGGATTGTTTTGTTTTTTTCTTGTTTTCGTCATACATTGTAATTCGGAGAGAAGAAATGCCGGATATATAAATCCCGAGGGGTGGGGGGGGGGGTTGTTGTGCGAAATATAACAACACACGATGATATGTGTGTTGTTGTTGGTGGTATGGGGGACGGAGATGCGTCGAGTTCGGTCATCGTGTCGTGTTTGCAATCCATCGATTGGGTGGTAGGGTCGCATTCCCCCTTTTGAGCACTCCACGCGTGTCACAAACATAGTCTGACCTATACCCTCCCCCCCCTTCGCCCATCCGCCCTCCGATTTCCCCCCATCCACTTACCTTCTACCGAACACAACGTCCGTGTTGACCATTCGCCACCAACACCATATGAATACGTCGAACTTGTTGCGTGCGTTTATCATCGTTTCCGTTCCCCCCCTTCGGTTCGAAATAAAAATAAAAATATACATACAGGGTGGACACCACGACTCGGGAGGTATCCCTAACGGCGCCCCCGCCCACCAACGCCGCCGGTCGGATGCTCACCAAGGACGATTCTCCCGTGACCGAGGAGGATTTCTACTCGACCATAGACGCCGAATTGCACAAGGTCGAATCCTTCACGTTGCAGCGAGTCACGATGCTACGATCGGAAATATCGAACGTCGAGAGGATGGTATCGGGAGGACGTCCGAATCCCGATGACGTCGAGAAGGTTAGGTCGATGGCCGACGCCGTTGCCGGATCCTTCCTCACCCTCGAAAAGTACGTCAACATCAACTTCATGGGCTTTCACAAGATACTCAAGAAGCACGATAAGAATTCTCCGGGACACGCTTGCAAGCAATTTTACATCAACAGGATGCACAATCAGGCGTGGGTGCGGGGAGATTACTCCGACGTCGTCGTACGATTGAGCGCGATATACTCGTGCCTGAGGGATGATCACGTGGCGGAGGAGAACAAGGGCGAGGCGCAGGCGTTCAGCAGGTCCACTACCAAGTATTGGGTCAGGACCGAGGACGTTAGCAAGGTCAAGTACGCGGTCCTGAAGCACCTGCCGGTATTCTTGCAGAAGACGAGCACCGGCGAGAGCGACAGTCAGCTCACCAATAGCGTTTACTTCGATAACGATCAGCTCGGTGAGTTTCTATCGCGATGATGTAATACATATGTTGGTATTTCTCGCACGGCTTATTGAAACGTACATACTGAGCATCCCCCAACAAACAATACCGCCGCCACCACCACCGACGAACCAAATAAACAAAAATGAAGAACTGTATCACGGTCGTCTCGACAAGACCCCGGGCGCCATCGCATATCGTTTACGCTGGTACGGCGCGGGCAATCCAACCACCGTTTTCTTCGAGAGGAAGACTCATCGTGACACGTGGACGGGCGAGGCGAGCGTGAAGGAGCGGTTCATAGTGAGTGTGTCATCGTGCGATTATCTAATCTTCCGTCATTGGAGAATATATTGTTGTTCGTGTATTGTTTTCGAGGATCAGCATGTTTTCAACTATCAGTGTATATAGTTATAACGCCACCGGACTGACACCGCACGACTAAACTTATAATAAAATCAACGCTCAGGTGCCCGAGTCCGACGTGAAGAGAGTTCTCAACGACGAATACCCCATCGCCGAGAAGAGGGAGGAGATGAAGAAGAAGGGCGCCACGGACGCCGAGCTCGATGATTGGGAAACCCTCGTCCGCGAGATGGTCCAGGTCGTGCAGACGAAGCAGCTCATGCCCACGATGCGAACGCAGTACATGCGCACGGCATTCCAAATCCCATTCGACGCCACCGTGCGCATCTCACTCGATACCAACCTT
The DNA here is from genome assembly GCA_036939975.1 of Cyclostephanos tholiformis. NCBI lineage: Eukaryota > Bacillariophyta > Thalassiosirophyceae > Thalassiosirales > Thalassiosiraceae > Cyclostephanos > Cyclostephanos tholiformis. Next base: position 4,398 of record JALLPB010000924.1, on the reverse strand, counting down.
TGCATGATCTCAGAGCGCGGATACGACACCGAGGGCGGGGCGAAGTGGTACCGCGATCCGGAGAAGCCCCTCATGGATAACGAGATCACCCGCTTCCCCCACGCCGTGTTGGAGGTGAAGATCGAGCTCGGCGGCGCCACGACCGAGCCGCCGGATTGGGTCACCGAGCTCCAGAACAGTGGCATGCTGTACGAGGTTCACAAATTCTCGAAGTTCATTCATGGCTGTGCGACACTGCTACCGGAATACGTCCGTTCGGTGCCCTACTGGATCGACGATGCCAGTATCAGGGATTCCATCATACGGTCCGGTGGTGGGCGCATCCTCGTCAAGGAGGATTCGGAGACGGGTGTAGGCCCCGGCGCGAACGAAATTTACAACCACCTCCTGCCCTTTGGGAACGTGAAGGAGCCTCACCTCAACGCGAAGGGACGCACCGCCAACACCGAGTCTCTCGTCGAGGCTGGGCCAACCAAGACTGCGGTGGTTTCGGGGAGTGATTACTATGCCGGGGCCGACGTCTCGGACGAGGAGATACTCAATTCGACGGTGCAGGGTTGCTTCGAGGACACATGCTCTGGATGGTTGTTCCCATTCTGCTCGGGCTACAACGACGAAATGCTCGCGCCCACCTCCGTCCAAAAGATCGAACCGAAGATTTTCTTCGCGAACGAACGTACCTTCCTCCACTGGCTCCATGCGGGGGTGACGCTGTACACCATCGCGGCGGGGATACTCGCCTTCGCTTCAGAAACCGACTCGGTCTCTGCACATTGGTACGCCATGGCCCTCCTCCCCATCTCGCTGGGTTTTTGTCTGTATGCTCTGCATCTTTTTCTGTGGCGCGCGGAGAAAATTAGGACTCGCATCCCTGGCAGGTGGGACGATTCTAGGGGCCCGCTGATGTTAGGTTCGATCCTTGCTGGCGTGTTATTTATCAACTTCATCGTGAAATGCAAGGAGATTCGTCTTTACTATGAGATGGAGTCGCAAGAACTGTGATGACTGGGGGTAGGAGTGAGAAGACTAAAATCGTCGATTTATGTTGGACTTTGAGGGGGTTGCGTCAAGAACTGGATCCTAACGGAACGGCATGATTTGTGAAACTGTCTAGGACTGATTTACTGCATCTTTGCGTATCTTGCACGAAGTTGAGGCCGATCAAAAGCGTTTTATTTTAGGCATGTATCAAATATGGCCCGCCCATTCAAATATTGCCAGTAAATATATGAATAGTTCTGCGTTATTGTAAAATCTCATTGGTGAGGTATAGGTGTATAATAGGACGTATCTTGAACAAACGTGGATGGGGCGGACCAAAAGAGTGGAATGAGGTCATCTTTTCTTCTTATTACAACATCAGTTTGTTGCCACGTGGATCATACATGGTATGTCGTTTAGTTAAGTAGTTATCGCACCACTATAACGGCCGCAAGTGCGTTTCTTTTCTACTTGCTCGTGCGCCTGCACCTCAATGCCAGTTGCTACTATCGACCTTGACTCACTTGGAAAGAAGAGCAATGTATGGGGGATCTCAGGCCTTCGTGAACATCTGTTCCTAAGGCACAATCACACTTCATTATAGAAAAAAAATACAATTTCAAATTGATGGAAAGACCGTAGCGTGAGAATCCACAACTGCACGTACTATTCTCTCACTCTCAAGCCCATGGCATCAATAAACCTATATAATACTTTAAAAGGTTATTGCCCCTTGAGAATCAACGGCTCTGTTAATTCAAAAAATATCCTTTACGGTGTGGCCTTAACGAAAGAACACCGCCGCCGGCTTGTTTTTAAGAACCGATAATAATTCGACAATATCGAATCATGTATCGCAACACCTCATCCCCACCTCAATATCGCTGCCCCCCACGATAATCCCGCCCCGAACCCTGCGCACGCTATGACGTCCCCCTTCTTCACCCTCCCGCTCCGTACCGCCTCGTCGAGCGCGAGGGGGATACTAGCCGCGCTCGTGTTGCCGTATTTGTACAGGTTCGTTATGACCTTGTCCATGGGCATGCCCAATCGCTCGGCCACTACCTCCATGATGCGTATGTTCGCCTGATGCAACAGCAGGTGATCGACCTGATCGACGGTCATGCCGGCTCGTTCGAGGGCCTCCTCGAGGACCGTGGGAACCTCGCGGGTGGCGAAGGAATATACCTTCCGTCCGTTCATGGACATTAGGTCGTAGGATCCGTCGTGTACGACCGTGCCCTCGCCGGGCGTGGTGATCTTCTTGGGCTCGCCGCGGTAACTGCGAGTTGGGCGCGTGGTTTGAAAGAGGGTGGTGGTGGTTCGGGTGGGTGGGATCGAAAACGAACAACGCGACGATGAGGGATATTCGCAGTGGCAAAGGGAAAAAAATCAAGGTTCGAAAAAGAAGGGGGGGGGACACGAAACAAGACAAAACACCGATGCGTCTCGGCATCCTTCCCCTCCCCCCCTCTACCCCCCATCCGACCCCCGAAACGACGATCCCACTCCGGATCATTTTGATTCCCTCGTTTTTCGTGAATATATTGTCTCCCTACGATCCATTCGACGAGTGGAACCGGAAGGGCATCTCCCTAAATTTCTCTTCCCCCCGCCCTCGTAAGTGGGTCTCTTCCACGGTAATCGATCCCCCCCCAAAAAAATAGGGTAAGACATAAGGTTTTCGAATATATTTATTCGCCCATCCCACCCTCCACCCTCCATCATCACCACCTTCGTCATTTTGGGGATACGAATAAATATATGTAACGTATTATCGCATCGTAAAAATGTGTATAGTCAACTCACTTGCACTTCAAATCGTCGTAACCCCCACCGTTCGAATGCATGGCATATCCCAATATGCCGAATCCCTCCCCCGCCTCCCCCCCCCCTTCCCCACCATCGTCATCGTCGGTCTCATCCCCCCCCCCGGCGGACGTCGTCGTTAGTACCATCGCCCCCGCGCCGTCCCCGAAGAGTATGCAACTGTTCCTATCGTCCCAATCGACCCATCGGGTCAACGCGTCCTGTCCGATGACGAGCGCGTTCATCGTCGTCTTCCCCCCCTTCCCACTCCCCCCCCCTCCTCCTCCTCGTAGGTACTGTCCGGCCGTGACGATTCCGAATAGGAATCCGGAACACGCCGCGGTGAGATCGAACGCCACGACCTTGCGCGGATCGCACCCTATCGCGTGGGCTATGGACGGAGCATCCCCGAAGAGATCGTCCGGACTCGACGTCGCGCATATGACCAAATCCAAATCGGACGACGATATTCCCGACATGTCGAGGGCGGCGATGGATGCCTCGATGCCGAGGGAACGTAGATTCTCGGGAACGGTGGCGATCGTCGTCGTCGTCGTCGTGGAGGTCGTCGCGATCGTACCTTCCACCACCCCTCCCCCTCCCCCCGCGGCGAGGACGATCGATTCGCGATTGCCATCGTGTACGAGGACCCTACGTTCGCTTATGCCGGTTCGTGTGCGTATCCACTCGTCGCTCGTGTCGTGCACCGATTCCAGGTCGCGATTGGTAATCAGGGTCCGGGGGGAGGCGCTGCCGATGCCGATGGGACGGACGTTCATCCTCCCCCCCGATGCCATATGGAGCGACGACGTCGTCGTCGTCGTCGTATGACGACGACGACGACGGGGGGGGAGGGAGCGGGACGGCGAGACGTCGACGACGACGTAGGCGCTCGCATTCCCGATCGATGCGCAGCCCACGGCGAGTAGTAGGGACGCGGACGCTTGGTGGAATTTCATTTTTTTTCTCTCTTCGTTTTCGATTTTCAACCTTCGGTATTATTGTTGTTGTTGTTATTGTTATTATTATATAATAATAATATATTGATGCTGATCTTCTTCCCCCCCCCGTTTCCGGATGCGAGTTTCCCTCGTTGTATGCAGTCGAGGTTATAATATATGCGGTTATTTCCCCTATAATAATAATATATGCGTGCGTGCGTGCGTGCGTGTGCGTGTGTGTGTGTGTGTATGTGTTTTTTTTTTGAATACACTCCCACACACCTATATTTCCAGGGATGAGGTTGTTGCTTGTGTGATTTATTATGTCGTTGGTGGTCGTCGGATATGTCGTCGTCACTATATGGTGAGGAGGATTCGTCGTGCGTCGTGAAGGTGAGGGATTTTTGTCGTCGTCGTCCTCTCTCTCATCTGTGTCGGTGTCAACCTGGTTGGAGACGAAACGGCATTGGCGCCGTGTTGCTGCACTACCAACACAACACCGCTCTCTTTCACTATTGCACGGTGTATGTCGCCACACACCGAGTGGAGTTGACCTGCTGACGTACGTATGCCCCTGCTAGTGATTCCCACCTCATGATGGAACGGATCCTTTTTTTCGGGTATCTTTTTTTAAACCTCGCCGATGACGTAATCGATCCGTCTCATC
>JALLPB010000923.1:0-12163 GCA_036939975.1 Cyclostephanos tholiformis | reverse complement strand
CCTTAGCTAACCCTTAGCTAACCCTTATCTAACCCTTAGATTACAGCTAAACTAACGCGTCAATTGATATCAAGGCCGTAGTAGTTGTACAGACATAGTCAATCACATTTGAGATTATGGTGCTACAGTTTATAGTAAAGCTTAATAATGGCATTTGCTGGACGAATAATGGAATCCGATGAGTCGAAAGGCGGAATATAACATTGTTCCATCCGCAGACACAATGTGTGAGCAATTTTATTCACTGGAGCAGACATCACAGCGACAACATCAGATAACTTGTCTATCTTCGCATACTTGTGACTGGGTGTCCACCAGTCTTCGCTTACCTCCGATGGACGCGCGCGGAGGAGAAGTGCTATACCTGCGTCTCCCAGCAGCTCAACTCTCAGACGCTTCTTGTTTGATGCAACTAGATCATTATCTTTCTTCCGCCCCCCCATTGGTCTTGTCGACAAAATTATTGCATGATGAATCGGCCACTAAAAACAGCATCATCAACTGGCATGATCATAGTGAATGCGCCAGAACAACGCACGGTGAAAGCAATCACATGAGTCGATCTGGAAAAGACTCACAAATGCGTCATTTAGTCCCCCCTGAGCATCGCTTGATCACCTCCTCAAATTCAGGGCGAGTCATCAACGTCCTCCAGGGAGAGATTGCTCATTGCATTTCTTCTCAGGCAGACATTTTGGTGAGTGATGGGGCTACCACTTGCCACATTGTTGCCCTCTGGAGTCGCTATATTGACTCCAATTTAGATGGAGGACAGGATTCCACTGAGTCCATCTCAAACATCAATTCGCTTGCAACGTTGACTCACATCGATGGGCCGGGGTATGAAAGATGTGTCAGAGATGCAGTTGACGAACATATCAAATACCACTCACAATCAAAGCAAAATACAGATGGCAATTGTGCAGAAGATGACATTTCAAGCTGCTCAGAACGAGCAAGTTTTGGTATGGGCACAATTGACATTTCCATACACATACTGGGCGGCTTTCACGACGAGGGTAGAAATTCTATAGAGATTACATGCAGTGTCTTGCAAACTTTAGCAGCCGTCTCCAGCGATAGTAACTATGGTTTCATCAGGAGAAGACATCCTCGAGTTTGTATGACATTAAAAACTTGTGCGGTCTGTTCTGCAAACGATGATGGAACAGGTTGCCCCCTGGGCAGAGGCTTGGGGTTGGAGGTTGCCACTGGAAATATTTTTTTGGCAGAAGTTGCTGATGATGACGCTAATGATTGCGTATCTGCACAAGGACCTGAAGTCACACTCAGATCGGTGCGCATATGGGCAGCATCGTTTCATTCGCCTTCACAAGGAACTGGACGAGGATTAGTAGTCATGCATAGACACGACAGTGAATATCTGTCGATCGATGCATTTTTGTTTGGGTATCACCCCAGCGCCCAGCGTCTTTTGGACTGCAGCGATAAAATACTACTCAGGAATACGTCAACCTCGCCTGATGTAGAAAAAGACAATTTCGTTGCAAAAGTTCGCGAGTCTCTTACCTATATGAATATGACGAGCAGTAAAATGGTATTTCCACTGAGACAACCAATTTATTTTAAGCGTGTGGGTCTGAATGGCTGGATTCGAATCACTGATGGTACAAGATTAAGTAGTTAAAGAAATTTCGAATTACTGCACACACCTGTTTGCATCGTGCACTCGTCGTACAAAGAACTCTCGCGGTCAGCGCTCGCAAGCCGTCGCAATTACATTGAAATGAACAGAGTTACTTTGCAAACTAAAATAATGATTGTTTTCAGCTCTTTGGGATTTACTGATCCATCTCATACACAATTTTTTCACGATGAAGAACGTCCAAGATAACGCACAGCATCCACCACTGTTCAAACTTCTCTTGGGTGTCTCCAACTATTGTGATAGAGCCTTAGAAAGTTAAATGATTGAAGAAAAAAGGACCGACTGTAGATATTAGGATCAAAGTCAATCTGTGGTTTACTCTCCCTCAGCAGCTGAATATCATCGTTTGGAAAGCAGCAAGTCGCGCTCGTGGGAATGCCAGAGCATCGATCGCTTCGCCTGGTCTCTTTTCGACGGAGGAGCGAATTCAGTCTTCAATTTTTTCGAATTAGTTTCCTCATTGATCGCATTTCTGTCTATTAATGGCGAGGTAAAACGAATTACCGATGATCATTGCTTCGTCCATAGCAAAGACGTACGTGTCCAACAAACTCACCCAGCCGATCCAGACTTACCCCGTCGTCCACCGTCGACAAATGGTCCCAATTATCGCGCAGATCGACGTTCGTCGTGTCCGTCGTGCGAGACGATAATATCATCCCGCTGAAAGCAAACGCGCTCGCAAGGCCCATCATTCGGCCGAGCCCGTCCTCGTTCGCTAGCGGGCCGTAGAGGAATTGAACGCAGAAGCCTGCGACGCGGCCGGTTGCGACGCACACACCCCGACCGGTCCCGCGCACCCTCGTCGGGAATGATTCGGCGGACGTGCAATCGAGCGCCAGCCAGCACACGCACAAATTAACAGTGTAGGAGCACGCCAGGGCGAAAACAATAGCGGAGCGATACCGCCACACCGCGTCGGTCGTCTCTGGATCATGATCGCCATCCTCAACCTTTGAACTTCGGATGGCGTTTGCCATCGCGGATAACAGGATAAGCGTGAACGACCCGCCGCCAAAGCCGACGATGATTAGTCGCCGTCGTCCCACCGTATCGATGAGGCCGGTGGCAAGCATCATGCCGGGTATTTGGGCGAGGGTGTGGTAGAAACTGAGGGCGTATGCGTCCGTTTGCAATTGTAGACTTTGAAATATCTTCGTCCACCATGTACCGACGCCTTAACGTAAGCGCAAGAAAAAAAGAGCGTGCGGGATGCGTCGGGATAAGAAGGAAGGAGTATCGCATTATGCGATCGGGTCGTATTCGATCCTCGCTCACCCGTCACAAGTGTAAGCGAAAAGTAACACAGCTGCAACGGGACGGTGGTCCTCCAATATCCGTTCGCGAACACCCGCACGAAGCTCTCGATGCCCGTCCGGACCTCTTCACAAAAATGAACACGTCGCCGATGTTGTCCTCCTCCTTCATCTCTCGCCACTGCATGATCAGCCACCGCATCGGACGCATTCGAATCGATACCCTCATCACCGCGTGGCCCACCCGTCCCGGACATGCGAAGGTACCGTCTCAGTTCCCCCTCCGTTAGCAAGTCGAAGTTCTTCCCATCGTTGTTATCATCGTGCTCGTGGTCCCCCATCATCGCGCACGCGATACTATTAGCGACCCGCACCGCCTCCGTCAATCGTCCCCGACACAGGTAGAATCTAGGACTCTCGGGCACGAACGCGGCGACCAGCATCGCCGCGATTATCGTGGGGAGGGCATTAACGAACATGAACAACCTCCAATATCCGTACCCGCTCCCACCGTCGTCCTCCTCCTCCCCCCGAAAGATCAATAGCGCCCAGAACGACGAATACAGGAAGCCGAGCGTGTAACAGCTCGAGACTAGGGTCATGTACCTTCCCCTCGACGAGGGGGGACATAACTCCGCCGCGAGCGCCACGACGCCGCCGATGACCATGCCCAATCCGAGTCCGGTGGCGAAGCGAAGGACTACGAGCTGGGAGGCGGTGATGACGCACGACGACAGAACGCCCGCGACGGAATTGGACGTCAGGCCGAGGAGGATGGTCGAGCGACGACCGCACGCGTCGACGAGGGGACCCGCCAGGAGTCCGCTGAGGAACATCCCGGCGAAATGGGCGCCGGCGATGGCCGATCCGCGCATCGCGAAGTCTCCTCCGACGAGGATGTCGCGCCGGAAGGAGGGGGAGGACAGGGCGTAGTTGGTGCACGAGATCTCGGCGGAATCGCCGGAGTTGGCCATGCCCAGGGCAAGGAAGATGACTCGGTACGACAGGCCGACGCAGTCGCCACGACGGTAGGCGTAATCGAGATAGTCGTCTATGGATCTGGGGGGAAGTATGATATGCTCGTCGTCCTTGTCGTCGTCGACGCTGAGCGGTCGGAACCGATTGCCCATCTCCCCGAATGCTGATGGATCACGGCGATATGGGGAGAATGCAGAATGCATGGGCGGGGGAGCGACTTCGCGATGATAGGTATTATGAATGAACTAAAATTGGCGGGAGTGATGTTCGACTATCGCACGCCGCGCGCGCGCCATCCAGCGCTTCACCTGAAAAACCAAAATCAATCTCTGATGTGCGAGCGAAGCATCAGGACAGTGTATTAGTAAACCTTCTCTCTCAAGTGTTGCTGAAAAAGTTGGATATAGATGAAAACCGGCCCATTATCATCGCATCAGAGGACGTGGGTCGCCTATCTCTAGAGATGCTGATTTGGCGACCGTCTAAATAATGAAATTTCCCATGGCATCAATTCACAATATCATCGACCTAACAACAAGCTCTGGTCCCAGAGGAACATATTTTTCGGACGACGAGGACGAGAAGGCATTTGGATCCAAAGAAAATCTCCGTAACCTTTACAGCGATAATATATGGAGGTTAAAGCAAAATGATTCCAATTTTGATTTTCTGGAGTTATCAAACAGCGGGCTACCAATCGCAGTCTACACGCGTATAGGAATCTATTTATGGCAAAGCAAGCACGTCAAAACGTTGCTACTCTTGTAGCCTATCGGGCTCCGATATGGAACTTTTGTTCGGAAGAAACGAACACATACCTCATAGAGGAAGACATCCTGGGAAAACTTGGGGTTAACGAACAGATATTGGTCAGCAGTATTCTTGAAGGTATAACGAGCTTTTCAAGTCTCGTCAAAGTCAATGTTTCTTCTAATTGCTTTGGATTGCACAGACTAAGCGTTTTGGCAAAATCACTGGCCGGCAGTCCGATTGAAGATCTCAACCCAAGGAATTGCGGATTACATGGTATCTTTCCATTGAGAGGACTGTGACATAGTGTCAGATTGAACAATCTTAAGATTATTGGAAATACATTAAAAATTGACTACGTCGACACAGTGATAATGCTGATGGATAATGGATACTTCCCCAAACTGCGGCAATTTGAACTTAATGGGTGTGGCATTAGTGATGATTTTGTTGAAATGATCTCATCCTCCGCTCTCTCAAAGAACAAGTCACTAAGATTTCTCTACATGTGGGAAAATGAAATTGGTACGATTGCTTGGGGGTATTGCGAACGGCTCATAATGTCATCGCACCCTGAATTCCTCTTGGGGTTGGAAATACGATAGGCATAAGTGCAGAGTAGGCCTCCATATGGTGTGGAGCGCGAAGTCACCCTGCCCAATCTAAAGCGCAGCAAAAATGCCAGACGTCACCACCTGAAAGATGTGCTCTTTTATCTTCAAAAAGTCAAGAGTTATGGAGACTATGATTTTCTAGTCCACATCGCGAATGATACCTTAGGCATCGTGTTGAAAATTGCGGTGCATATCAATCGGTGCCATAATAACTTCTGATGCGATTTGATTTACAGGGATATTATGGGGCGAAACTTGTCTGGTCGCCACTTTGATAGGGGTCATAATAATCATTGTCGCCATAGTTTTGCCCATCATATCCACTATAGTCTTTGTCTATGGATCCCCGCTGCGGCGTGAATCTGTTAGCGTTCGGGAACGACATGTTATCTTCCTGGTAGACATAACGTTCTATCTCTTTCATTCGTCGTCGAGAAGCGGACGCAATTGAGCCGAGCACAGAATTCGGCTGAACCTTAACGCCTGCATCTCTAATAGATTCGACTGGACTTTGATCTCCCACTCCATGATCGAATGCGCGTCCCATGCCCGTCCCGCCTCCCCCCATGGCGTCGCTACCGCCGATGCCGTTGCTCGGCGAGAAGCCGCCAACTACCGACCCGTCGTTATATGTCCTCGATGATGGTCGGGATACTTGGAAGCTACTGGCGAGGGCCGAGAGGCTATTACCGTTGTCGTAGTCAGTGGGGGAAAACAAAACGCCAGGATTGCTTGTGGACGCCGAGAACCAATCGAGCATCGGCGATTTCTTGGGCCCGATCGTGCCGAAATTCCGCTCGGCGCCGGAGCTGTACCCCCGCGGTGTCGACGGGGAGAGGGAGGCGTCGGAGCCGACCACTGGAGGCTCGTTATACCTGATGGCCTCGGCCGAGTTTCGTTGGGTATCGGGGAGCATCTCGGATAACACCGACGTCTGCTGCGCGAAGCCGAACGGCTGGGAATCCTGACCGTAATATGAATCCTCCTGACCATTGTACCCCCTCGACCTTGTTGTCGAGAGGGACGCGTCGGAACCAATTATGGTCGGTGGGGAATAGTACTTAGTCGTCACGGCCGAGTATCGTTGAGTATCGGGCAAATAACGCGATAACATAGACGTCTGCTGCGAGGATTGCGAGAGGGACGCGTCGGAAGTACCGTAAAAAGAATCCTCCTGACCGTTGTACCCCCTAGACCTCATCGTCGAAAGGGATGCGTCGGAACCGATTACGGTCGGTGGGCTATAGTACTTGGTCGTCACAGCCGAGGAACGTTGGGTATCGGGCAAATAACCCGATAACATCGACGTCTGCTGCGAGGATTGCGAGAGGGATGCGTCGGACCCCACGACGGGCGGCACGTTATATCCGATGGCCGATGCCAAGAGCCTTCGATTGTCGGGAAGCATATCCGATAGGAAGGACGTCTGCATCTGCCCCGTGGGTCCGGACGGCTGTTGCGTCGTACCATCGCCGTCGTAGTATTCTCCCCTCCCGCCCTTCATCGACTGGGATGCGTAAGCATCGGAACCGACGATGGACGGTGCGTTATTTCTGTTCCTAATGGCATACGCCGAGGACCGTGGGGGGTCGGGCAATATCACAGATAACAACGAGGGCTGCTGCGCGTATTCGTACGACTGCATATTCCGAACGTAGTTATTTCTGCCCCCCCTCGCCACCCTACCATTATTCGACATGGAGGAGGTGAGATATGCGTCGGAACCAACCATGGGCTGCTGCCGCTCGTTGTATCTGACCGCACGTGCCGAGAACCGTTGGGTGTCAGGCAGCATCTCCGATAGCAACGACCTCTCGTATTCAGCTGTGGTGGACGTACGTGCCTCCGTCGTTATCATCGGACGTGCCCGATCGTCTCTCCTCCTCGTCATCATCACGTTATCGTCGTTCCGACTACGGCGATTATTCCATCGACGACCGTATCCCATCGTTGATCCGTCCCGACGGCGACTGCCGTCCACGTCGCCCCCTCGATCGTTATTGTTGTAGTATCCGACGTCGGCACTCGATCGACGTCGCATCAGATTCTCCCGTCGTTCGAGACTATCCCCATCGCCGAACCCATCCCCACGATATCTCCCCCCATCGTTGCGATAGTAGTAGTCGTCGTCGTCGTCGTCATTGAAGGATCTAACGATCATCTCCGGTCCGGCGTCCATCAACATGCCGCGCGTTAGTCCCGAGACGAAGTCCGAGCCGGGTGCGTTATTCCCCCCCCCCCGCCCACTCTCCCCCCTTCCTCGATCACGTCGTCCATCGTAAACGTAGTCATCGTAGTCGTCGTCCCTCTTCTCTCCGAGGCCGAGCCCGGACATGATCCCGTCGAACAGCCCTCCCAACCCCCCGCCTCCATCATTTTCGTCGTCATCGAAATCACCGCCGCCGCCGCCCCTCCCTCCTCCTCCCCCTCCTACCATACCGGACACGATCCCATCGAACGGACCTCCACCGTTACCACCGCCGCCATCAAAGCCTCTCCTGAAACCGAAAGGTCCGTCGTCGCCGCCCCCACCCGCCGTTCCAGTTTCGCCCCCCCCGCCGAATGAGGAACCGCCGAAGGACGACGACGACGACGACGACGACGACGACTGCCCCGGCTGTTGTCCGCCCCCCGAGAATTGCATCATCGTCATCCCCCCCGCCCCCGCCGAGCGTATCATGGGGGGGGTAAATTTCGGTGGAAGACGACGCCGCTGACGACGACGACGGCCGGCGACGACTATCGGGTAGCCCGCGCAGCACCAAGTCCACGACGGCGAGGGATACGACATCATCATCATCATCATCATCATCATCATCGGGAGGAGGAGGTGAATGAGGGACGATGCGTCGATCGGGGGCGGATGACGACGGCGGCGGCGGCGGCCGCGCGACGCCATTTCATTCGTCATAATAAATTTTATGAAGTATGGTAGTACCTCTCTATGATGTGGTATTAGTGTACGTTGTATCGTAGTATGATTTTTGTTCTCTGTCGCGTGATGTTTTTAGATTCACACACACAACATAATCACGAGAGCCGCATAGGATTTTGGGGCCATCAAGCAGAAGAAGATGAGGTAGGTAGTAGAGAGATATTACTGGCTCCCACGCATATGGCGCGATCCGGGGGGCCGGGGACCAGGGGGGGGGGGGGGAGCCGCCCCCCCCCCAAAACAACTTCTCTTTCCCGCAGGACCCCCGACGGCCCCCAATTATCGTCGCCCCATGGACCTGCTCAGGGCAGAATTAGAGCGTAAGCGCAAGGCGATCGCCGTCACTTCGGCGGCCCCCGACGGGGAAAAAAGGCGATACCTCACCGCCGCCGAAAGGCGACGTCGTCTCGTGGAGGAGGAGGAGATGGAGATGACGGACGAGAGGGAGAAGAAGAGGACGAGGAGGAGGAGGAAGAAGACGCTTCGACGTCGTGGCGTCGGCGCGGAGGACGACGACCACGACGACGAAGACGACGACGACGACGAAGGCTTCGAGGAGGAAGACCTAACGACGATGATCACCAGAAGATACGCCCCTTCGTCGTCGTCGTCGAGGGGGGGGCGGGGGGGACATCGGACCCCGGGGGAGGGAACGACCGATGCCGACGGCGGACACGCGTCGTCCCCCCCGTCTTCGTCGACGGCGGCGGTGGGGGGGATGGCCGTCGCATCGACGGGGGGAGGGGGAGGCGTCGGCGGCGGCGACGACGACTACGACGCCGACGCCGACGCGGTCGCCGTCGTGCCGGGTGCCATCGCGAATCTCGCGCCGGGGGAGGTCGTCGACGAATTGCGCAAATTCGGACTTCCCGTGCGTCTCTTCGGGGAGGACGATCGCGCCAGGCTCGTGAGGCTGTCGATCGCGGTGCGCGGACGGGAGGCGACCGATCTCGGCGAGTCGATGAGGGACGAATTCCTGCTGGACAGCGCCAACAGGACTAGGAACGTCTTCCTTGAGAGGGACGGCGGGGGACTCGATGGACGGGGGGGGGACGACGACGACGACGATGAAGACGACCAGAGAAGGAAGAAGAAGTCCTCTTCCAAGGGAGGCGAAGGGGAGGTCCGCGGTCGGGTTATCGATAATGCCGCCGCCATCGCATCCGCCGCGGGAATGTCCGAGGAGGAGCGCAACGACAGGCCGAAGCGGATATATCGGTATTTCAAGTCGCTGATAAAAATTTGGGAGGAGGATTTATCCCGCCGTCCAGACTCGATCAAGCGGTCGGCCTCGGGCAAGAATGAGACCAAGACCCTGAAGCAATGCAAGGATTACATCCGTCCGCTCTTCCAGCTTTGCAAGCGACGCGAGCTCGAGGATGGCTTGCAAAATCATTTGTTCAACATCGTTTTGCACTGCGAGGCCGGGGAATTCGTCAGGGCTCACGACGCGTATATGGACGTGGCCATCGGGAGGGCGGCGTGGCCTATAGGGGTGACGATGGTGGGCATTCACGCCCGGAGTGGACGTGCGAAGATCGAGAGCTCGAATGTCGCTCACATGATGAACAGCGAGGTGAACAGGAAGTACTTGACGAGCGTTAAGAGGCTGATGAGCTACGCTCAGAAGAAGAGACCTGACGTCCACCCGAGCAAGAAGGTGATGAACGTATGAAGGAGACGACTGAGGAGGGTGTGTGTGTGTCTGGGGTTGGGGGGGGGGGATAGAATGAATTGTGTTCTCGCACCCGTATGGGCTCATCGGATCTAAGTACAGAACTTTACATAAGAGTGCTTGTCAGTAATGATAAAAATGATTATCTAATAGCTTGTGTAAAACATTATCGTCTTACCACACGATTGATACTTGGTGATGGTTATAAAATGACTATGGCAGGAGAGGGGTCATACGCAGCTTCAAGCATCAAACTAAATATTTGAAGTCTCCCACTAAACCTTTTACCGAACTATGAACACGACTCCTATCCCCTACGAAGTGCTCGCGTGCGGCATGAACGCGGGGATGCCCGTGATTTCCCTCCCAAGGATCAATGCGTGGATGTCGTGCGTGCCCTCGTACGTGTTAACCGCCTCGAGGTTGTTCATGTGCCTAAAGATGTGGTACTCGTCCGATATGCCGTTCCCGCCCAGCATGTCCCGCGCACCCCTGGCGATGTCGAGCGCCTTCCCACAGCTATTCCGCTTGATCAGGGACACCATGCTTGGACTCGCCATACCCCCCTCCATGAGACGTCCGACCTGCAGACACCCGAGTCTACCAAGCGATATGTCAGTCTCCATGTCGGCTAGCTTCTTCTGTATAAGCTGATTGGCCCCGAGGGGAGCGCCGAATTGCCGACGATCCATGACGTAATCGCGCGCGCGTAAGAAGCAGTCCTCGGCGGCCCCGAGTGCGCCCCAGGCGATGCCGTATCGGGCGTTGTTCAGACAGCTGAATGGACTGCGTGGACGTATAAAAATCAAGGAGCGAAAGATTCGCAGATCCATCCGAGAAAGGGAGGGGGGATAAGCGTCAAGACGAGCAAGTACATGCATTCCCCTTGAATCTCCGGATTACTTAAACAAAAAGGAGAACTCACCCCTTCAAGCCACTGACATCGAGTTGATTGCCCGCCGGAACCCTGACATCCTCCATGAATATCATACCTGTCGCGCTCGCCCTCAACGCTCCCTTGCCCTCGATCTTCGGCGCACTCAACCCCGGCGTGTCGCGTTCGACCACGTATCCACGTATCTTTCCCCCCTCGTTACGAGCCCACACGACGTACAGGTCCGCTATCGGACTGTTCGTTATCCAATTCTTCGAGCCGTTGAGAACGTACTCGTTCGTGGATGCGTCATACTTGGAACGTGTCTCCATGGACGATGGATCTGAGCCGTGATTCGGTTCCTGTTTTGTTTTGTTTTGTTGTTTTGGAAATTCGTCATTTAATCGTATGATCGGGCGTTAGCGAGCAGGAGAAGAATGAGCTAACGAAACGAGCTGCGTCTCTCCCCCCCCATCCCCCCCCCGCTCCTCTCCCCCCCCGCACGCAGGCCCCTCACAAAAACGCAAACAAAGGACAAACTCACCGTCAGACCGAAGCATCCGATCATATCCCCCTTCGCCAGTTCCGGCAAATACTTCTTCCTCATGTCATCGGATCCGAACGCGTAAATCGGATGCATGACCAAACTGCTCTGTACGCTCATGGCGCTTCTGTAACTAGAATCGACCCTCTCTACCTCCGCGGCTATTAGGCCGTACGAGACGTACCCGAGACCGCTTCCGCCGTACTTTTCGGGTATCGTCGGACCCAGAAGTCCCATACTGCCCATTTCCTTCATGTTCTCGTGATTGAACGCAACCTCGTTCCGATTCGCCATGAGTATTCGCGGCTGTAGGTGGGATTGGCAAAATGCATTCGCGGACGATCGTATTGCCAATTCCTCGTCGGTCAGTAGGGCGTCGAATTTGAGTGGATCGCGCCAATCGAAGCTCCCCCCGAAGGCGTTCTTCTTGTCGTCGTTGATGGTCGTCGGGGGAGGGGGATCGTCGTCGTCGCGCGCGACCGACGAGAGATATCTCGTGGTGGTGGTGGTATGCTCGACATCATCGTGGGCTGGGGCGGCGGAGGCGCGCGATTCGAGTCGTCGTCGGAGGATGGCGGCGTCGATGGCCGAGGATATGGCGCGTCGTCGTCTGGGGTTATCACCTGTGGTCGTCGGGGCGGTTGTTCGGAGCGCGGCACGGATGTAGGGGTGTCGCAACAACATCGCGAGCAGGAAGCGGGTGGACCAGGGATAATGGCTCAAAGACGCCACTATCGACCCTATCGACAGGTCGTCGTCCTTTTTATCAGCTCCTGATTTCTGGAAGAAACACGTTCGGAACTTGTTTTGGGGAAAAGGGACTGAAAATACGGCCAGACGTGTTTCGTCACGACGACTGTGAACAGAA
>JALLPB010000922.1:0-12174 GCA_036939975.1 Cyclostephanos tholiformis | reverse complement strand
ATGCACACATGTGTAGATGCACACGCGGACAACCACATGCACAACAAAATCAGGCCAAAAAAACAGGAAACAAAAGAGACCACCATCCGAAAAAAAAAAGACAGGAACATCCAGACTGTTCCAATGTCTACACGTCTACCTACATGTGTACTTGATCAAAGAAATCACAGCCTGAGCCTGCTCCTCAGCCTGGCCGGAGGATTTTTTGTCTCAATTGTGACCGGACTCGTAGTATCCGTGGGTACGGACCGACAGCCGGATGGACATCCTGCAAGAGTCGATGAACGATACAATGAAGAGGAGGGCAAAGCTGAAGGCTGGGCAAAAGATAGAAACAGGACAAGCTTTTTTTCGAGAGCTTTTTTTCAAGATGTGCCCCCCTCGCTTGTTGATGTTATCAATCTCAGCATTATCATATGCTTGTGTTCATTGTCTCTCCTCCCGAGCATCGATGTCATCTCCGATGGTACTGCCCCCGAATAGATCGACCCACCACACGCGGGCGAGGCGACACAGAGTGAGCGCGAGTGGTCTCAGTCTCAATCGATACGACACCGAATCTGATATCAATAGCTGCGTCACCGAGGAATCGAACGACAGCAATATCATCCTCACGACTGCCATAATAAAATGTGCGTATGATGGGACATACTTTAAGGGATGGAAGGCGAGTAACTCAGATTCAGAGAGCGACGTTCAAGTTTCTTCCCGAAGTGATAATGAACAGAAGAACGACAACGAAAATAAACGCGACGCAGATCACGATCCACCGCAAGCAGGAAAAAGAGGTCAATCGCGACGCAGTCGCGCCCTTCAACGAAAGGGAGGCACTAATGGGAAACATAGTCGATTACGAACAGTAGAGGACACGATACGATCGGCGCTTGCGAAGCTCTACGGGGACGTTGATGCAAATTATATATTTATCGATGGATGCAGCCGCACCGATGCTGGCGTTCATGCGAGATCTCAGGTGGCGCAGATTTGGTGTACCAAAGGAAATTTGCAATCCGCACATATCATGCCCATAAGGCCCAACTCATGCGATGACTCGTCTTATTTCCTACCACTACCGTTTGAGTCAGATCTTTCCAAGTTGGTCTTCGTTTTGAATAGGATGTTACCCCCTGATGTGCGCGTGGTGGCAGTATCTCCAACGCCATACTTCAACTCGCCAAAGCTGTGCGAAGTCGACAGCGCTTATAATCCTGACAATTCTGTTGCATTTCATCCTACGCTGCATGCAATTGGAAAAACCTACTCATATAAATTTGCAATCGGATCAATTCACGATCCGCTCGATACTCAATATGTCTGGCATTTGGATGGCTCATCAGGGAGAGCCATGGGTATGAATGGCAAACGGTTTAGTCTGGAACGTGCATTGGCCACGGCCAATTTATTCGTAGATTCAAACGATCCCAATATGAGTATGGACACTGCCAAGTCTCGGGACTATGGTGCATTCAGATCTGCATTCCGTGGAACAGAAAGAGGACGTGTACAAAGTACAATTTGTAAGCTTTGGAAATGTAGTATTCTCCGAGAGAGAATGGAACTACTGCCAAGCTGGGAAACACACGAAGCAGTGACTTGTACCGCAGTTGATTCAACAGAGGGGCACGTGCATCGCGGTAGTCGTTTGGGCAAGGTTATGGCTAACAGCTTTACAGTTGTGATCAGCGGGGATAGATTCCTGTATAAAATGGTGCGTAATATTGTTGGAACGATCGTTGCTGTGGGATGTGGGCATATAGAGATAGAAGAAGTTCGTATCGCATTAGAAACAGGCAAATGGAGTGAAAAAGTCAGAAGGATTTGTGCGCCCGCACGAGGTTTGACATTGATTCATGTTCACTATCCTCTTGATTTACATTTAATGAGCAAATGAGATAACAGGACTTTATTCTCGACCGGCTTTTATAATAACGTAATTGTTGATGTATCATTCACTATAACTCTCCAATGAACGATCTGAATGTGTTGCACAATCAGACCTCCAAAGCATAGGAACCACCACCTCCAGATTTGAATAGTCGAAACCTGTTTTTTCCGCATATTTTTAACCATAAAATGTTAAGTAGTACGAACAGAAAGGAGCGCTGCCACATCTGAGAGTTACACTAATTGAGAGTTCTGGCCTATCGCCACATTATCCATCGTAACTAGTCTCCGAGTTTGAGCTCGGGACTGAATTACATAATATGCGTATCCTGTAATAACAAGCACCAGCCCGCAGATCAATACTGGCAGCTGGGACACTGCATCTCCTGCTTGTTCCTCGTCACGCGATGCAGCAGGCGTTCCATCGTCGTCATTTTCCTCTTTGATGTTCTCCACTTGCTGAAAATATGTTGCCAGCATCAGAACGAAATCAAAAGTTCCATGAAGGAGAATTGCAGGAAATATTATTCTACCCAACCCATGGCGTTTATCACCCTCAATGTCTCGTTTGCAGACGCCAATACTTTGGATGGCTGCACACAACGGATGTACTGGAAAACATGATCTTGCGAGAAGTGTTGAGAGTTCAAGATCGAGTGATGGTGGACTATAGACGAAGATGTAAACGAGGTTCTCGCAGCAGGCGAAGCCCAACGCCACAGATACCATCTTTTTGAGATATAATAGACTGAAAAATGAGACTCAATTGAGCGCTGAAAAATATCTTCGTCCAAAAAGACTCACCGCAACAGTTACAGCTGAACCAGTCGATCTTGCGCCGACCGAGCAACTATGCAAACGACCACCTTCTCCAATATTGCTGGTCGACGAGGTTCGGCCTTGTGGAGGGATCAGATCCGGCGTCACTACCATTCTATAAGTGAAGTATTTCATCATTTCCTCCACTATCGCGGCGACAAAGAAGGCATTGACAAATTGAATGAAAATGAAGACGCCAGGATGATTCACCGCTAGATCCTTTATTCCTTTCTTTTGGTCCGCCGATAGCTCATCGGCGAGTCCACTGTCTGATGCTATCACGAGTGACAAAGCAACCAAGAAAACAAACCCAGCTACAGTAGACATGATGCTTTCGAATATGATGGCCAGCGGTGTTGCAAGAAAAAAACCAGATGCTAGGATATACCACATGGCCAAGTGATGAGATGCATCATTATGATAGAGTCATGGGGGAATTAGGACGAACATCTTACTTACCGAAATATTTAATCACTGAATCTAAACTGAGGTCAAAAAGATTCCACCGCCAGTGAACAAGGTACTCAATGAAAAATGCCTGGCCGAGAGTCAGGAGAAGAACGATGAGGTTTTCCCAAGTGAAAGTTGAATCGATGTTCGACAAGGCGACCAGGAGCAGCATAACCAGCACGACAGCGACATGTTTGAGGAGATTATTCGACAATTCTGATAAAGCACCGAAGTGCCTCCAAGGGGTTTTGATTTGGTTTTCCCGCAAATATTTGATGGTGGGGTAGTACTCCGAATAAGGCTGGAAGGTAAGGTAATCGATTTTCGGTTCCTCATTGTTCGTCAAGCGATTGACCTCGCGTTCTTCCTGAGCCAACGCGCAAATGCCAAAACATTGACACCAACATCCACAACACCAAAACATTCTGGATAAGCAGCTCCACAGCCTCGTGCAAAAATCCTCCTCGGGAATCCCGTCGTCGTCTTCCATATGACATTGTCTGGTTATCGCGCCCGTCTCATCGATGAAGACGTCATCGTGTGCATAACAGAAACTCCAACAACAGTGAGCCCTCATCGTGTCCAGGTTGTGACGTTCTATGAATGATTGAAGTTGTCGAGCATCGACAACCTCCCCCAATTCTCTCGACCGTTCTTCGTACAATTTTGTCATGATTTGTTTACGAGTGCTCCGGCGTTTCTACGAGGTGGAAAGGGCAGCGTACAGAAAGGAGATGAATCATCATACGGGGATTTGAGTGGAATTTAATTACCGTTCCATCCGAAAAAGCAGACAAGGCCATACACTTACCGCGAACCCCAAGCAAACGATAGCGATAACGTAGGATAGCAACAGCAAAAACAATCTACCAGATGGCACTTTCAATGTCTGCGACTGTCCATCGTCGTCCACGACCGTGACGTCCGTCGCGAAGTAATCCATCGCGGCAATGAGGGAGGCGGGTACTATGAAGAGCATCAACACCCGCCTCCACAGCGGGGGCGGCCTCTCCCCCGTCAGCAGGTAAAGACTGCGATCGTTCGATAGGATTCCGCAGCACGCCAAGGCGCAACAATCTGTGACGCTATTTGGGTCGCGAAAGATATCGCAGATACTGGTATGAAATCCGCCGCGAAATCGTCTCCGGGGGAAGGGTGCCGTCATTGATGCGATGGGCGTGTTCTCCGAGGCAACTTCTTCTGCGATGGCCCACGCCATGGTTGATTCTTGCTTGCCGAACGGTTTTCAAAATGGGAAGTGCAGTATCGTAGTACGAAGATCCAAGGAGGTGTCAGGGGGGGTGGGCCAGCCGGCGGGGTATCGTAATTATTTCGTTAAAATAATTTACTAGTATGTATTATGTACAGTGCGTAAAGTACGTATCGTATCATAGCGTACTCTTACTTCTGCTCCAGCCCGCCCGCCTCCCGAGCTCTCGGCAACTGCCACTGGTACCATATTATTATTATTATACACACCCATTGTTGCCTGATCTCCCCGCCCCCTTTTTGGCACCGTCGCCACGAAACGCACACCGAAAGAGGGACTCCAGAGAGAGGGAGAGAGAGAGAGAGAGAGAGAGAGAAGCACTCATCCATCGGATAATCACTTTCTTCACAATGGTATGGACGCTCGTATTTTTCGATGCGTCGGTCAATAATAACGCGGCTATAGCGTCGGCTGTCTCCATGCTGCGAGGGGATAACCCCCTGCCCCCCCCCCCCTCCCCTTCGCCATCGGCCGTCTCATTCGCTTTATTCCTCCTATGCAACCTCTCCCCACTTCCGCTCTAATTTTTCCTTACAGCCTATCCGACTTGACATAAAAAAGAAGCTCTCGGTGACATCCGAGCGCGTCAAATCCGTGGACATACACCCGACAGAGACATGGGCCCTCGCGGCCCTCTACTCCGGCAATGTTACCATCTGGGATTACGAGTCCGGATCGAACGTCAAGACATTCGAGGTATCCGAGCTCCCAGTCCGGTGCGCCAAATTCATCACCCGCAAGCAGTGGTTCGTTAGCGCGTCCGACGACATGCGCATGCGTGTATACAACTACAACACCATGGAGAAAATCAAGGAGTTCGAGGCGCACTCCGATTACATCCGATATGTCGAGGTCCATCCGACCCTCCCGTACTTCCTCACGAGCAGCGACGACATGACCATCAAGTGCTGGGACTGGGATCGCGGATTCGACTGCACCCAGCTCTTCGAGGGGCATGCCCACTACGTCATGATGGTCAAGTTCAATCCCAAGGACACGAACACCTTCGCATCCGCGTCGTTGGATCGGAGCATCAAGGTCTGGGGCCTGGGAAGTCCCATGCCCCATTACACCCTCGAGGGACACGAGCGCGGCGTGAATTGCATCGACTATTATCCCTCGGGGGACAAGCCTTACATCCTCTCCGGGGCCGACGACCGGACCGTCAAGATATGGGACTACCAGACGAAGTCGATCGTGCACTCGCTGGACGGACACTCCCATAACGTCTGCGCCGTTCTGTTCCATCCCAAGCTCCCCCTTATCTGCTCGGCGTCGGAGGACGGAACTGTAAGGCTTTGGCAGAGCACCACCTACCGGGCGGAAACGACTCTAAATTACGGCATGGAGCGCGCGTGGGCGCTCGCCGCGACGAGGGAGACGACCAAGCTCGCCATCGGCTTCGACGAGGGATGCGTCGTCGTGGAGCTCGGGTCCGACGACGCCGTCGTATCCATGGACGGGACCGGCAAGGTGGTATGGGCGAAGAACAACGAGATACAGACCACGACCGTGCGCGGCCTGGCGGGGGCGGCGGAAGACGACAACGCCCTCCCCGACGGTGAGAAGCTCCCAGTCGTTCCCCGCGACCTCGGGGCGTGCGAGCTGTACCCCCAATCGATCAAGCACAATTGCAATGGACGGTTCATCGCCGTGTGCGGCGACGGCGAATTCATCATCTACACGGCCCAGGCCCTGAGGAACAAGGCGTTCGGACAGGCCATTGACTTCGTCTGGTCGGCCGCCGGTACTGGCGATTACGCCATACGCGAGTCGACGAGTCGGATCAAATTCTTCAAGAATTTCAAGGAGAACCGCGCCATAAAGCCGGCTACGGCGAGCGCCGATGGGCTGTACGGTGGCCACCTCCTCGGGGTGAAGGGGGGGGATTCTGCCGTGCTCTTCTATGATTGGGACACTGGCGAATTCGTGAGAAAGATCGACGTCGCGCCCAAGAATGTATATTGGTCCGAATCCGGAAGCCTCGTCCTAATCGCTTGCGAGGATTCGGCTTACGTGCTCAGCTATAATGCAGCCGCGGTAGCATCGGCCATCGCCATGGGCCATGTGTCCCCAGAGGATGGCGTCGACGGATCGTTCGACTTGCTGTACGAGATCAACGATTCCATCACCTCCGGGGAGTGGGTGGGGGATTGTTTCATCTACTGCAATAATGCTGGACGGCTCAACTACAGTGTAGGGGGGAAGATTCAGACGCTCGTACACCTCGATACCAACTCGAGCGGCACGACCATGCACAGCGTGCTCGGATATTTGGCCAAGGAGGATCGTGTGTACCTTGTGGACAAGAGTTTGAATATTATTTCATACAAAGTCATGTTGGCAGTTCTTCAATATCAAACTGCCGTCATGCGGGGCGACTTCGACTCTGCCAATGCACTCCTGCCTAATATACCCCTAAGCGAATATACCATAATAGCCAGGTTTTTGGAGGCTCAGGGGTTCAAGGAGGAGGCATTGGAGGTTACAACTGACGATGATCACAAGTTCGACCTTTCATTAGAGCTCGGTAAGATTGATGTTGCACACGAGCTCATAAAGCAAACGCCTCCCGACGAGAAGAATTCCATTGACACTATGGCGAAGTGGAAAAAACTGAGCGATGCAGCACTCAAAATCAGCGACTTCGAGCTGACCGAAGCGTGCAGTCTCGCCAGTGATGATTTCCCAGGGCTTTTGCTCTTATATTCAGCCGTCGGCAACTTTGAGGGCATGGAACAACTGGCTGAGATGGCACGGAAAAAGGGGAAGACCAACGTCGCCTTCGTGGCTTTCCTCCTCACGGGGAACGTCGAAGAGTGTGCGAACCTTCTTATCGCCACCAACCGTCTGCCTGAGGCTGCCTTCTTCGCGAGAACGTATCTACCATCTCGCGTGGAAGAAATCGTATCTCTTTGGAAAGACGACTTGTCCAAGGTCAGTGAAACAGCAGCCGCTGCGCTAGCGGACCCCGCGTCCCACCCGGAGCTCTTCCCAGACCGAAACGTTGCCCTTCAGGTGGAAAGAATGTTCCTGGCGCAGCGCAGTGCGACAAAAGCGAATGGAATTTCAGCTAGCGATTATCCCACGGCCAAAGATGATTTGGATCTCGATTTAATTGCGTTGGTTAAAGGTCAGGGTGGTGGGGATGGTGCGGCAGAGCCTCCTCCACCACCGCTGCCTTCGGCTCCTACCGAAGAAGATTATAGCGCCGCCGCCGCAGCAGTCGAAGCAGCAGCACGGGCTCAAGCAGAGAAAGAAGCGCTTGCTCAAGCATTAGAGGCAGATCGTCTCGCGCAAGAAGCTGAACAACAACGCCTCGCAGAAGAAGCTGCGGCAGAGGAGGCTGCTAGAATTGCTGCAGAAGAAGCGGCTGCAGCGGCAAAAGCCGCAGAAGATGCGGATGATTTTGGAGATGATTGGTGATTGCAGGGGAAGCTCACTGAGATAACGATAGGGCTACTTTCAAATTAGACAGCGGTTCCACTGTCTTCTGCTTGCGAGAGAGAATAGAGATTTAAGGCACTGACGGGGTAGGCGCTGGGAAAGTATTGTGGGCATGGGCACAAGCTGGTGACGTTGTCTTAACTTAAGTTGATTTATTTGAAACATAACGAGGCACATGTTTTATCAGCTGAGAGACTGGAGGGCTTGTCGCAATTTTCCCTTAATCTCGTCGTCTACATTGCTATCATCTGACGCAGCCTCGGCGAAAATGAGTCTTAATTGGTGCCTGTTTGCCATCAAATCAGGTTGGTTCTGCTCCAGCAGACCAAAGAGACAGTTGTAAACAGTTTCATTCTCTGACATGTCATTCTTCAACGGCAATGCCTTCAGAAGTACAGGAAGGACCAGGTTCAATGGGACATGCGAGGGGGATGCGACAATCATACGCGCGACGGCGGCGCTGGCATTATCGATACACGCCGCAGCGGTGTCCCCCTCGGTGATGTCCACGCTGAACAGCGGGCTCAGCGCCTGCAATATCGAACCGTATTGCGGCGCGATGGCACTTCCCAGTCCCTCGCAGCAAACGCCGACGCAAAACGCGGCATTGCGCTTAACACTGGCGTCCGAATCCGCAAGGCCGGCAATGGCGGCAGGGTAAAAGACTGTCGACCAGTGATCGGCGATGCCGCCCCCCAACTCTTGAGCGAGCTCGCCGAGGCACCCGATGGCCATCGAACGGTCGCTGGGCGGGCGCGACGGCTTGGCATAAGAGCAGATTGCGGGGAGGAATTTGGGGAGGTACTGCACGAAGTGTGGTCCCATAACACGGCCGAAGGCACCCACGAGGTCGCAAACCGAGGTCATGAAGGAGTCATGATCGTCGTCGTCCTCGTCGCCAAAGTCCTCATCATAACCATCTGGCTGCTGACATGGCGCTTCCTACGGGCACGGGGTGGATGAATGCTTAGCATATTTGATAAAATTCAACGTTTTGCATAAAAGTCAATCATAGAACTTACCTTTGCGAGGATGGCGTAGGTTGTTTCCAGGCAGTCGTTCGCGACGGACGCGAGAGCGTGAGGACCACATAGCTCAATGACCGATTGGACGCTTTCGCACGCCTTCCCGACTACCTCCTTGTTGTCGTCCTTCATCATGTTCACCAATGCCTTGAGTATGATCACCACCGCCTGCGCGGTATTGGTGCTTAGTGGACTTGGTCCTGAAATGTCCCCCTTATCCCATACTATCTCGCCACCATGATCCTGGGCCACGCATGGCACGATCAGACTTGACATGGCATCGGCGACCTCCGTCTTGATGAGCGGGTGCCAATTGTCTGCGGCCTTCATTAGTACAGTCATGGTCTCGCCCATGAAGGGGACGAAGGCGGGTCCGGTGTGCGCGGCCATCTCTCCGAGGGCTGTTATGGCTCCCTTCTTCGTTTCGAGGAGAGCCGTGCGGATATGCATGATGAGGTTGCCCCCCTCGTCGTCCTCCTCGTCGGAATCGTCTAAGGCGTTGAATTGTCCACCCTGAGAGAGAAAAATGAAGAAAGCAATGTCGATGGAATGATTGGATTAGAATAAACAAGTCAACGGTGCGGGGGCGAGCACATTCAATGACGACAAGCCTGTCGTCTCTCACCTGCTCCTCTTCGGCTTTCTCGAACTGACCCTCGTCCTGCGATATAACCGTAACCAAATGTGGCACGAGCTCCGCTAAAACGGGCGCGAACTCCTCCCCCATAACTTTGGCGAGGTTGGCGAATGCGGCGTAAGCGAACTCGTGCAGGTCAGTAGAATCGAACGTGAGCCCCTCGCACGCGCATTGCATGGTCGGTGCGAAGTACGGACGGAAGTGTTCCTTCCCGACGGCGATGGCGATGTGTCCCATGCATTCCAAGGCCCTACCCCTCAAGGAGATCGTTTTCTCCTCCTTCAATATCATTAGCGTCGACATCAACGTCGACACGCCCTCGACGTACGGCGCGAACTCCTCCTCGGCCGCTACCGCCGTGGCCGCCAATGCCGCCACCGTCATCTCTTGCACCGATCTCTTGGTCGTGCCCTTGAGCATGGATGCCAACTTATTAACAAGCGGGTCAAGCAATGGTCGGACCCCATCGGGTTGGAGACGCTCGCAGAACATCTCGATAACGTAACAACTCGTGGCCTGCACGGCGACGTTGTCGTCGTCGAGCAGCGCGAATACGATGGGAAGGATCTGACTCGAGTACCCCAATACCTCCGGTTGGCAGTGCTCGCTGATCTGACCAAGGGCGAAACAAGCGCATTCCCTTACGCGCGCGTCGGCATCGCCCGCGGTCTGGAATACATGCGGCATGACCTTCGCGAGATTCTCTCTCAGCGGTTCCGCGCATCCCTCTGCGATAACGCCCAGGCACGCGATGCCCGCCTTGCGCTGATTGGGATCCGCGCTACCAAGACGGGCCATGCACCGTCCAACGACGGGTTCGAAGATGTACTTCTTGGGTATTTCGCACGCTAGCATGTCGAGTGTGCCCTGGGCCATGCCCGTTTCGGTGATGCCGCCGTTGTCGTCGTCGGCATGGTCCGGATCGTACCCCTCCTGATCCACCATATCCTCCTTCCACGCCGGATTCGATTCGAATAGCGCGCCCGCCGCAGATCCGTCGGAGTTCTCGATGAGATTGAATATCGTCTCGACGACAGCCGCCAGTAATGCCGTATCCCTGCCCAGTAGCTTCGGCTTCGATTCGGCCATCGTCGCGACGACGAGCGCGGCGGAATCCCGCACAGCCATTTCGAGGTTGGTATCTGCCATGCAAATTAGCGCAAATCTGACGATGGACGACATGTGCTTGGCGACGACCTGACTCGGACTGAAGCTCAGGTCGTACAAGACGTCGAGGAAGGTGGACACCACCTCCTCGTCGTTGCGCATGCGACAGGATTCCGCTACGCTCAAAAGCGGCACGATCAACGGCGCGAAGGTATCGATCTCCTCCTCGTCGGCGAGGTAGCTCATCAGCAGGCCCAGCGCCTTGACGCTAGCGCTCTGCACCTTAACGTCGGCGTCGGACAATCCCGCGCCGAACAATCCCGATAGAGTGCCGAATTGCGGCTTGAGGTGCACGCCCACGGTGTCCGTCATCTCGCCCAGTAGCAGGAATGCCAATTCGCGCGCCTCCGGATGAGCGTCGCCCGCGGCGCCGGCCACGAATTGGAACAATTCCGGCCATCCCGCCGCGGCCTGCGCCTCGTCGCCCCCTGCCTCGGCTTCCGACTTGCATACCGTCGCGACCAACGCGACGACGCCGTTACGAACCGGCCTCGATCCCTCCGTTCGCAATATGGACAGGAGCTCGTTTTTCAACGCCGCCTTTGTCTGGGCGTCGAACCTCCCGAGATGTCCGGATATCCTCTTCCGCAGTACGATCGCGGCGACGTGTCGGGTGGCCTCGGATTGCATATTGCCCGCCTTGATCACCTCGATCATTGCCGGGACGGATTCCGGATTCTTGAGTATAGGCTTGAGCGCGACCTCCGCCTGTCGTATGATTAGCGTGTCGGGCTGGGTCAGGCCGGTGAGGTAGGTGGCCATCTGGGAGGCAGCGGGAGATAGAGATGCGGCCATTTCGTTTTGTCCGATCGATGACTCGCAGTTACTGGAGGGGTGGGAAAGGAGGGGGGCGGAGTTGAAAGAAAGGGCTTTTTTTGTACAAGAGATAGAATTGTTGCATGAGAGAGCCGGAGGTGGGGGGGGGTGAAAGGTCGGTTGAATTTTTTTGTGGTGGTCAACTCTGCTGTGTCTATCTGCACAGTCTTCCAACTCGCGCCAAAAAAATGAATCCGGCCCAGGACAGACTCGCTTTATATTCCTTTAGAAAAACTTCTTAGATGATGCATAAAACACATTTAATGAAAAATCAATTAGGTGGACCACACA
Organism: Cyclostephanos tholiformis; assembly: GCA_036939975.1. Classification (NCBI taxonomy): domain Eukaryota; phylum Bacillariophyta; class Thalassiosirophyceae; order Thalassiosirales; family Thalassiosiraceae; genus Cyclostephanos; species Cyclostephanos tholiformis. The sequence goes on along the minus strand of JALLPB010000922.1, from coordinate 368 downwards.
GGCCTTTGAACTCATCTACCAGCCTGATAAATAAAAATTTGTTTCTTGTTGTTTTGTCTGTTGGTCGGCCCTCCAAGCCCCCGAAGACTGCATCCCAAATCTATATAATATGTATGCAAAGTGTTTTAGCACCTTGATATGTTGTAGATGGGCATATGGGTCAGCCCTCACACTTTTACACTCGTGCAGGTGGGAGTGTCTTTGAGAAAATTTATTTAGGAGAGCTGTAATGCATTTTTGGTGGGGTTTCTTGTTGTTTTGTCTGTTGGTCGGCCTCCCAAACCCCCGTAGACTGCATGCCACATCTACCGTAAATACCGGGGATTAAGAAACAGCTAATGTTGAAAGGTGTGACAGCTAAATCATTC
>JALLPB010000921.1:0-16490 GCA_036939975.1 Cyclostephanos tholiformis | reverse complement strand
AAGCCGCTGAGTGCATTTCCGGGTACAAATTGGGCATGTAGGATCCATCTGTGACAGCGACGCAGGTACCTTTCTGAATTGCCTCGACTAGCCAGGTGTCGTCACCCTCCCATTTCAGGTCATTCCACATCCATGTCCGTCCCCACTTTTCTAAAGTACGCCAGAAGTCCGGTTGGCTCTCGGCAATTGCCTCCGTGTGTTGTGATCCTGATGGGTAAATTTTGTGACTTGTGCGTACACACACCCCCAACCGATTTCTTGGCAATCCTCTTGGGGCTAGGTCGTCCAGCGCACTTCTCCACAAGATGAAGTCTCGAGGAGCCGGTTTCTCCTTTGGAAAAATCAGCGTTGACCAATTATCGCCTTCAGGTCTTCTCACCATGTATCTTCTGTCGATTGAGCGCCCATTTGGTCCAAAAATATCCGAAAGGAACATGACTTGTTGGTGGCACCGCACTCGGTTCAAGCGGATCAGTTCATCTTTCGAATAACCCGCCTCCTCTAGGCATAGCATTAACCATTTATCGTTGGCTCTTGTTGGTTGAAGAGGAAGTTCCTTAATTTCTACCTGTAAATTGAACATGCAAATCTTCTCCCAAACTGATTTCAACCAGCACGACGAGACCCAAGCGCCATATCTTTCATACTCCATGGAGAGAATCTGGGATGACACTCCTGCTTCTATCACTAGCAGCTCCATCGATGTTTGTAGATGCTGTCCCAGCCCGGAAGAGCAGCCATAGTTAGTGAGTAATTTACTGATCTGCCCCACCATGCATTCAACCCCTGGGTGTGGGAAGCCGCATCCGTAAAAACCCCGGTCCAACTGTCTGAGCTCCTTGCGCACAGACCTCCTGATCCCGCTGATTGGCAAGAGGTCGTAGTACTGTCTCATCATACACTCGTCCAGTTCTTGAAATCCTGACGTAATGCTACTAATGCCAAAGGAAACGCCCGGCCAGAATTGCTTGTCCAGGAGAAACCATACGTTTCTTTTATTCAGGTTCCCTCCTCTGGCTTTATCGATCCAAGCTTGTGCCTTCTTCTTCATCTGTTGAATGGCTCCGATGCTACTCCCAGTCGGGCACGTCATTTGGCCGAGTGTCTTAGTAGGGGTGGATACCGGTAGGTGATCGATCGCTGCATGTAATCCATTTGCTAACGGGACGACTATACCAAGATCGCCTCTGTTTTCTGTGGAATCGTATTTCCAACACCCATCCTGGTTCCATCGGAAAGATATCATGTGATAGAAACATTTCGACGGCTTTAAGGCTCCACCCGTTGCAATCAAGAGTCGTCCCCAATTTGTGATGCTCTCCTGTAGCGCCGTATGTGCCTCCTCAATTGTTTCGGTTTTTCTCATGTCCAAATGTTCTACATCAGTGTCGTCCACGAAGAGGGTTCCAGCTAGATGTGTTGTTTGACTCGTAATTGGGGTCCGTAGGTGGATTCCATGCCCTTTGCGTTTGTGCGCATTGATCATCATAATACTGTCTACTGTCCACCCCGCTGGCGCAGCACCATTTCCTTGGCACAGTCCCTGTGTTTTAACATCACCCGCAGCACTGGCGAAATCTTTCGAGTCTCCAAAGCCAGTTCGGAGGAAAAATTTCATATCCTGTATTGTTCCGAAGAAGGATCTGCATGCTTCCTTGTGCGTACCGAGTGATTGGAAGGCCATCGATGCTATAGGATGAGCTATCCTGTCATAGCAATTATCAGCATCCACAGCACCAATTCCTGCTGGCAGTCTCGTTTGACGCACGATGTCGTAGAAGAGGACTTTTACCAGGGTCCCATCGTCCGCTAATCGGTTCTTTTCGCTGTAGATTTCCTCGGGCATCAGTTTGTGACGCCTCACCACTTGGAGCATACGTTGCCCGTAGATGATTTTGTTGGTACTGTTGAAATCCGCTTCCATTAGTAAGATCGATCGGAGTTTCGTGATTAAGGCGCAACCATAAATCTTTTCCAACATCACCGATAAACCCCTAGCCCATCTATCCAGTACGATTCCCCTATTGATTACGAGTGTAGCCTTTAATGCATGAAGGTGTGAGATTACTTCCGAGTCACAACCAGCAATGTAGTGCCCAAAATGTAGCCCTGATTCCGATGAAGATGTCTCCTCCCTTTTTCCTCGCCACTGCTTCTCCCAGTCTTGCCTGGTGATGTCCAAGTTCAACGAGTTCTTTGGTACTATTAGGCGGATCCGTGCACATTCTTCACAGATTTCCTTTGTTGCCTGATCGAAGCCCTCCGGATATATGTACCTTCCCTCGAGTATTCTCTGTGCTGTTATAGTGGTCGCGTTGTATCCGAACAAACCTCGCAGCCGCCCGTTGCATGCCGGTGCCGCTTCCGCTAGGAAGAATCGTTTCCGGTGTATATTGTCAAAGATTGCTTGTTGGACGGTTTCTTGAGTAACATGTTCCGTTACCGTGCCATTTTCCTCGTCTTCAATCAGCACCTTTCGGACTGATCCACTACGAGACTTCCCCATGACATAATTCAAACGTCTCCAGAAGGCCCGATCTCGTTCTCGATTGATTATTGCTAAGATTTCCTGTTCCTTTTTACTATCTTCCTTTTCTTTTGCCCTATCTAAACAGTTGGCCAGGTGCTTCCTTCGATATTCTTTTCCATTTCTCCTAAAGTGATCGCATTGCTTTAAGCATATCTTCAATCTCAGCACGATGTCGTCACTCGTGAGCTGAAAACAATTCAGAATGCCGCAGCGGCGTGCAGTTCTCTTTAAATTCCCTCTATTACGGATCTTTCCCTCATGGTATCGCAGTAGGGACCTGTACACTTGGGTTCGGCGGATCCAGGTGGCTGCCTCGGGAGAGAATGGGATACGCCCCGATTTTATCCTCCTGCATTTTTTCTCTGCGTTGGCCATCAGTTCTCTAGTTTGCCGATCGAGTTTATTTAGAGCTTCCTGCAGTTTCCGTCTCGATTTATGTTTATCCTTTAGAGTTGCCAGTCTCTCCAGTAGTCGGTGTTTGTTTATGCTATTCTCAAACCTCTCCACATATTTCTTTGATGCCCCGCTCGAGACTTTTGTATTAAGCCTTCTAGCCGCAAACCGTTGTACCTTGAATGGCTCAATTCCTATCAGGCTCTCCTCTTGAAAGTCGATCACAAACATCCTGTGATCACCATTACCAAAACCTGCCGGCATAACGCATGCATGTGTCACTACTATATCTTGTGTTGCCCACACTGCGTCGATAGGCTTACCACCACGAAAGAATGTCGGTCCTAAGCTCTTTCCGGTAAACTCTCCCACGACCTCACTCATGTTGAGTCCCTCCAGATTTGTGAGTGATTTTCCTATTGATTTGCGATAGATATGTTCATTAGCGTCGAGACAGACCACGAGCCTATCCCCTTCATCTCTCCATTTTTTAAGCTGTGAAATCAGGTCGTCATGGAATTTCTTTCTTGGGCATGTGAGATCCTTTTTTACCGTGACAAAATATCTCTTTTGCTGTTGGTACGAAGTGCCACTGTTCAATTTATTGTTTCCACAAGGATTGTAGCCGCAAACGATACGGGTCCGGCGGCCATCTCCCTGGAGTGTCATGACGGACCACCGGCCCAGGCCTGAGGGGTCTTTCCCGCTTTCATTACAATCGAAATGTTGCGTGAGATGCCCGAAGAGAATCAAACTGGTACCGCCTTGCTGAATCTTTCCAACGTTCTCATGTACATTGTGAGACACGATGGATCGAATATCCGCTTCCCCTCCTCGAAATAGTTGATTGAATCCGTTATTGTTATTCTTGTTCTGATAGTTAATCTTGTGCTCGCAATATGCCGCTATATCCACTTCGAGATCGTCATGGAGGGCACGCATTTTTTCCAGTTTTTCATTTCCTTTCATCCTTGTATCTAACCCGTTAATGTTTTCATATATTAGGCGAATTGTCCCCTCTGCCTTCCGTGCCGGGGCAAAGCCATGAACCTGGAGAACCTCGTCTGGGACTAGGATCGAATTTAACTCCCGTAATTCTTGTTGTAATGTTACTGTTTCGTTGTTATCTATTCCATCTAGTAGGGTCACGTCGAGTGTGCCCGTTTCATCTATTAAACTCACAGGACGGGAAATACCCAGTCCACCCCTTTTGGGGCCACTAAATCTGCTGGCACGTGCGGATAGAGCCTCAAGGACTGAAAAGTGACTCGTGACGTTCATACGTCCTTGTCGGCTGATTACCCGTGTTTCGCCACAGCCATCTATTAACCTAATTGTCTGCCGAGTTTCATTGCTCCTACGAAATTTACTCGCCCGGGATCGATTGTGTCTCCCCCGGGATGAGTGACCCCCGGATCCTCTCGTGCGTCGCGAGTTCGGATCGTTATCCCTACCACTTGACGCCTTTCGCTGTGCCCCTCCCGTGGTTGTGGAGGGGTAGCTGATACCGACTATCCGCCACTGGCCGCGCTCTCTTCCCCATCTATCCCAGATGAGGCATCAGAGCGCGACCTTTTACTAAGTTCATCGTCATCCGAGGTCGAGGACGAAGATGAGGTTTTTTGGGATGCGGAGTCCCCATCGGTGTCGTTTGATAAATCTATCTCTCCTTTTTTGTCTTTTTTGGTAAGTGCCATCTCTCCCGTTTTGGTTATATTGTTAACATGACGATCATGGATTGTCTTGACCGAAGCTACACCATCGAGATTAAAAAGGGCCTCCTTCGGGAGTCTCAGTGAGTCTTTGCCGCCTCTTTTAAGTATGCCAAACTCATCCTTAAACCAAGCTGCTCCTTCAAATGCCTTAACTGCTTTTTCGAGTTTTTCATCTGCACGTGTGGTCAACGTACGTGTGGACCGATCCCACTTACATGAAGTTACCTCTGCAACAAGTGATGCTTCGCATGTCTTACGGAGAAGGTCCTGTAAAAACTCCTCTGTGAAGCCAGCGTCCGATAGAATGTAATAGAGGAATGCGGGAAGATTCTTGTGCATCATACCCATCATCCTTTCGGCCTCTTCCGCTTGGGGAATCACAACGTAAACGGGTTTCCACAGGTCTTCTTGGTGTACCTCCGCGATCATTGGGTGCCCGTCCTGCATTTTCAGGTAATTGAGGAGAATCATCCGCAAAGACAAGGATCCGACGTTCTCCCCGGTTGTGGGATGAGTGATCTCGATATGTTCGTCTAACGATATAATCCCGTCAAGGTTCTCAGATGTCATTGAGATTTGATAATTGGTGTGAGATTGTGCCACGTCAACCTGCCGCTTTGCTTCCCTGTTCGAAGAGGATGCGTCCGTTACCTCGCTCAGATGGGCATGGCAACCCCACATTTCCTCCACACATCCGTAGTCCTTCGCAACTTGGATAAGAGCCTTCATCTTACGCGCGTGTTGTTTGTCAACCTCTAGGTGCCAACTCCTTCGTGCCTGTTGGGCTTGATGGCTCAGTTTGGCAAAGGTATTGACTGGTGCGCCCCTCAACAAAGCTACCTGTACCCTGAGATTCATTGGGGGGAGGCTTTCTCCTAGTTCAACCCCTTCGTCGAGCGTGAAATCATACGCTGAAGAGTCCAGATCCTCCGCAGATGCTCTCTTTTGTGCCTGGAGTAAGATTATTTTAAGTTCCGCAAGGATGACAGCTTTCGGAGTCAGGGTGGATACCCGAAAAAACGTAACCACCGTCTCACTTTCGATTGTTTGAAGGTCCTTGATCTGTAGCCTGCTTCCACCAATCCGAGACCATTCGTGGGTTATGCGATTTAAAAGCTCTTGTGGCTTCACTTCCGTTGAAATCACCATCGAGAAATAAACGGTAGGATCCCTAAATTCCTCCTTCTTCACCTTCCGGGATTTCCTAGATTGGTCCTGGTTGTCCCAAATCTTTTTCTTATTGAATACGGTGCCGTTTCCGGAGATCCTGATGTGAGTTCCTAGCTTTGTCATGTTTGGGGAGATTTCTCCTTTTGAGGTGATGTTTTTGGCCTTGGAATCAATATCAATTGGGTTGATCGCAAACTTTGGGTCGACAATCTGAGCGTTCGAGATGAGGTCCATCAGCGCCTTGGTGAACTCTTCAAAGGCCTTGTCACTTTTGAGTGTTATAGCGAGTTCCAAAATGATCCGAGAGTGCGGATAGACAAAGGATTCAAGAAAGGATGTCGTTTTTACCTGCACCGAAGTGGTAGCGTTCCCAGTTGGCCCACCCCCTAAGGGGGTGACTTTTGTCGAGGTTTGGCGCCTGGTGGCTGACTTGCTTGAACCTGATCTCTTCTTTAGCGGTGAACGTTCGTCTTCTTGCGAATCGGAGTTATCCTCTACACCTTCCATGCATGTTGGGTCAAATTCTTCCGCACCGTTCAGAATATCGTTGAGGTTTTTTGGAGTAAGGTCAATCCTTGCCAGATCTCTGTCCGCCTGGTTTCGTCGTGCTTCCTCCGCTTCATCTCGTAGGCGCTTGTCCTCCTCCTCCTGTAGTTTGCGGGCCTCGTCGTTCTTCTTTTTGGTTAGAAGCCGTACTTCCTCGATTCTCTTAAAGGTCGAGCTGCCTTGTCTCGTTGTCATGGATCTCATCGTCTCTCTTATTTTTAGTATCGACGGAATAATTGCTTTTTTATTTGAACCAGCCGAGGAGAGGTGGTCTTGTGTCGGGGATGCTTGGGATTCGGTCGAACGTGATGAAGTGTTGCTAATAGATGGTGGCGGTCCTTCTCTCTGGGCTATCCACGGTCGTGTTGGGTTATTGTGAATTTCGTGGGAGTTGTTAGTAATCTGCTTCCGCTTGCTTAAAGATCTCGTTAATATCCGAGTCACCACTGGAATCTTCCTCTTCGCTACTTGAGTCGTCGCTATCGGATTCGTCGTCCCCGTCGTGTACAATAATTCGGAAACCTTCCAAAGGACCGTCCGTTTTTTCCGTACTGTTCTCGAAGTAGTCCTCTTCTCCAAAAAGAGCACAGGAGCAGAAAGGTTTTGCGCCCGGACCTCTTGCGAGGTTGCAGCGTTTGATGTATAGGCGGGTGCTGCGCCGTCGCTTACCTTGATTGTGTTGGTCAACTTGGAGAAGATGTTGTATGACCCGCTTGCGGAGGAGTCTCTCTCGTTGTTTTTTGGCCTGGAGCTTCTTAATACGAGTGGTGGACCAAGGGGTGCCACGGCCTGAAAGCTTCGTGGAAGAGGAAGGGATAGAGTCGGGGATTGGGATGGAGGCTGTCGATTGTGTAGCCGGAGGCATAATGAGATGATGTGGAGTGTGATGATGTAGAGGGCAGGTGCAATGCGACTCTGGTGGCACATCATGTTTAGGGTTGCAGGAATTTGAGTTGTTCTTTCGGTTTGGAGTATCTTTGTGGGATGGTACTGGGAAATTAGGTTAGAAATTTAAGTGATTTTGTTTTGCTTGATGTTATTTGTTTGCTAAGCACTAATACCAGGGCTTGTAATACCTGACGATGGTGATGCCGAAAATGGTGGTTGTGGGGTTGGTATTCATCAGCGGAACGAACAATCCGCTGAGAAAATTTGCATTTAATTCTTTTATATTGTTCCTGAACGGTGTGTGTCGATTTTCTGGTCCGAGGATCGGTGGATATGCCGGACTAGCATTTACATGTAATCTCCGTTTAACTTTTAGTTTTTAGGTTGACTGATCTGATCGAAAAGTATTTCGGTGTCATTCATCAACGCACAGCCCGCCCCGGTATGTAATGCGATACCACATTCGCGTAAGTCAAAATGATTCAAAGGAATGGTTGCGTCGCTCAGGACGCGGTAAAGAGACCCGCCATACGCATGCATGCAAAGCATTCAACGACGATGGCTGTGTTTTTGATGGCGAGGACTGCATCGGCATTCTTGGGACAGGGTCCCCCCGCACTGTTGGCGATCGTTCCGGGGGCGTTTTCGCGTCATCCATACACGACGCGGGCGGAGGTAATGATGCTATCCTCGAGAGCGGAGGATGCGTCACCTCGTGACGATCCATGGATTATCCTGGATGAGATAAAAACGTGGGTTGTATGTAACAAGGGGAAATATGATTTGTCGGAGCTACAAAATGCCATAAGTGATCTTCGAGACGAAAGTCAGTTCAATATACAGACGCTTGAAAGAGAGATTATTATTATACAACATGCACTCCAAAATTCCGAATACTACCCATCTCAATCCACATCGGGCGATATCTTCAGTGATTGCGCTGCCACTCCCATGCCAACGCTCAAAGCCGTATTCGCAGGATACAAAGTGACAAAGTATGATCGAATGAGACTGGCGAGTGCGCATCCCGAGGATCATTCTCGATGACTTGGTGCCCGATCTCGCACTATGAGTGTAAAAATATAATGCAAATATATCTTATTCTGGATGTTCAATGGGTTGAGAAGATGTGTAACATATTTATAATCGCACTGAACTTCATTTGATTTAAAAAGACAAGATCATTTCAGAGCCCAGCGCGGACAATCGTGCCGTGGGATTTCTGGAGCATGATCTACTTTCCTCGCTATAGGACCCGACCCTACCGCAGGCGTTGCTAATCCATGCTGGTGTTGATGCAGAGGTCGTAAACGACCCTGTAGGTCCACGGTTCGGGTATCTTGTACACGCACGTCCGAGGAATGACCAATTCTACCTACCTCATTTTTCCCCTCTATCAAAACGGGGCATGCGAGGTTGGTGAAAAATCGTCATTTGCACGATCTCGCTCCATCATCCGTGGATGCCCCCCCCCCCCACCCCCAGCATCGCTCGCATCATACGCCTCGTCATCAATCCACCTCAGCCTTCGACGGCATCGTATCCTCCATTTTCCCATCATCCAACGGCGTGGCATACTGGCCCCCCCACTCGGGCGCCTTGCAACCCCTGGCGATGTACTCGTCCAAACAATCCCTCAAGTACTCCGCCACGACCCTCCTCATATCTCCGCGATCGATCGTATCGTCATTTCCAACCAATTGTCCTATTCGGGCGAACGTCATATCCCTCGCCTTCAAACAAAGGGATTCCATCGTCCGTCGTCCCCCTTTGAATGAGGGGGGTAAGGCATCGAGGACGTCCTCGAGCGTGACGTCCGACAGCGGCATGAGTATGCGCGTCTTGAACGACCCCCCGATGCGCGATTCCTCCACGCCCGGCACGAGCGGCCGCGGAAACGACGAAGACGACGACGGCGGCGGCGATGTCGTTCCTCCCCTTCCACCATCGGGTATGATGGTCGGTACGGTACGCGGGGGCCTCGGGAATACGATGGTGATGGCGGTTTCCAGCGGCACGCAACCGGGCTCGCGACACGAGACTTGCATGGCCATGACCGTCGTGCCCAATTCGAGGGCGTCATCGGGTATGGTCGATTCGACCCATTCGACGACGCGTCGTTTGTGTTGCCGAAGCATGATGTTTTCGTTGGCCGAGAACATTGTCTTTATTGGGGTCGAGGGTCACTTCAATCGGCTCCTATCTCTCCTGCCATCAGGCAGGGTGAGAGAGAAGAAGTTTTAAAGTGAGCTCCCGATCCGATCCGATCCGATCCGATCCGACCTCACAAGAAGAAATAAGGGCGGGAGATTCCCCGCCATTTCATGGGTCACAACTCGCTACCTAGCTTTTCTATCCTTATACATTACAATACCCAAACCTCCATTAAGCAAACGTCGTCATCATGAAGGCGCCAATATCAGCGGCGACGCTAGTAGTAGCATCGTCATTCGCACCGTCCGCTCTTCCCGCGACTTTCCTTCCCTCACATCCTGGTCATTATCACGTCGGCAATCGCGACGCTCCCCCTCCTCCATCGTCGCGTCGTAACTCGGCGTCGTCGTGCCATCACTCGTTTCGGGGGAGGAACGGCGTCATCGACGACGACGACGACGACGACGACGATCGTCATCGACGTCGACATTTCCTCCGAGCTCTCTCGGTATTATCGCTCATCGGACCGGTCCTACCCGTCTCAGTCTCCGCCGCCGTCGTTTATAAAGAGGTGCCGACGAATCAGGCCGCCACCTCCGCGGGACGTAGGGGATGCAATACCGATTCCAATCCGACTCGAACGATAGTCGAATGCGTCGGCGAGACGCGTGGTAACAATCCCGACGGTAGGCTCTCGGGCGTGTCCGCGACTGCCAACGGGGTCAGCACCAGCGCGGTTAGGAATCCGTCGAGGTTCTCCCCGCCCTGGACGTACCTGACCGAAACGAACGACCCGAAGATCGCATGGAGGAGTTTGGTGAATGCCGTTAGGGGTGTTAACGACAAGATTGAAATCGTCGAATTGACGGACGATTGTAAGTTCCACGTATGCCGATGTCGTTCTTTCTGTATTTTGCCAATTCTCTTTTGTATGAAGAGAAACCGCAATTCACATCCTACGGATATCACCGAAACCTAACAGACCTGCACGCGGTGACGCCAACGGAGTACCCTCCCGGCACGACCTTCGATGATATTGAGTTCTTACTTCGCCCGGAAGACAACTTGGTGTTGTATAGAAGCGTTTCTAGGAGTTCAGTATTTGTATATCCATTAACCCAGCCAGTCAGGTACGTTCCTACTTTGCACCTTTCTTTTACAGGCCGAATTTTGCTTCGTTCGTCCCTCTCTTGCATGTGATTGGTCCATTGATACAACTTTCTCATAACTGAATTTTAGTGATAAGAATAGCAACCTGGCTCGGTTAGAAAAAATACGAGATGCGCTGGGATGGGATGAAATGGGTATGAAGCAGGAAGGTTCCAATCGAATTTGATTAACGACTACAACTCTTGCGCGTGCGCTTAAAATTAGTCTAAAAATAACACCAAAATGATCTCCTCTTGATAGAAACGATTGACGTTCAGGAAGCAATACAAATAATAAGACAAGCATCTCCTCTTTGCAGAATTCCTACAAGTACTCTAAGGCGCTACAAAATTCACTCGCTTGGTAGGATCAGATTTGTAGCCGTGCATATTCGCAGTATATCTCTCGTTCTTCGGAGTTGCATAGTTGTGCGTCTGATTTTGGTTTTTATCACGCAAAATTCCCTTCGGTGTCACCTTGATCTGGTTTGACCTCCTTGGAGTGCTCTTAGACGATGAAGCTGGGCTTGAACTGCCAAAGATTGGATCCTGCTTCCTCGTCTTCTTCATTCTCACTGGAGAGTGAACCTTGAGCCAGTAACTACCATGGGTCCTAACTTGAGCATGATTGCGGGTAGGAACGAATGCACTCACTAACTTCCAGTGGCTGCCGTGCACATTGTATCCTTCGAGAAATTGTCTGTGCTCCTCTTCAGACCAGATACCGGTGAGGACCTTATCTACTGCCTTGGGTTTGGTCGTGGGGAACGCAGTCGCGGACATGAAAAGGAATGCATAAAACAACAACGTCGTGATTGACACGATGACAATGGTGGATAGGCAAGACCGTGGCATCATTTCATCAGAGGCATCATTGAAGACATGATATTCTTCTTCGACAAAAATTGGTGAAAGAACTAACTCCCAGAAAGGGATTGAGACGAAGCTTGATTTATTCGTACACACACAATAGAGATTATATTCTTCAAAGCTTGGGATTTCCATGCTCTTACAGAGCAAATCAACAACATATTGAAGAGTCATGCATGTGATAATTGAACTCGATGCGGCTATAGCAAATCCGCTTGCCTCAAAGTTCAGGCTAGGTATAACCCGTCTGCATTTGGTAACGATCCCAGCGGTGACCTCGTCGTTGATTGTCTTCAAGATCGCCGTCTCTCTTTGGTCTAATATGGCAACGTTGTAATCGATGCTGCTTCGCTCGTGTTCTTCTGACTCAGATCGACGAACGGACTCCACCAACGTTCTTGCAAACGTAGTCTCCTTCAATGCCTCGAGAAAGAATAACTTCGATAAGTTGGTCCTAGCCAGACCAGGTGAATTCTCAGCGTTGATTGCAGCCTTGTTGACCTCGTCCTGCGGAGAGTCTGCTTCGGTGATATTTTCTGTTCTTGTTCCTCCTGTCATGTTACGGAGCCAAATCTGTCCGAATGTTGTCTTGGCGATGTTGAGAATATAAACGATAGATCCACCCAGAACAATCCTGACGAGAGCACTCGCAGATGCTATGAATGATAATATAGAAGCTCCAATCAAAATAAGGGCCCCATTCACTTTCGCGAACGCAGAGCTTACACTTTCATCGACAAGTGTATCTGATAGCAGTGTACCCCTTTCGGATGTAGATTCCTCCGAATTCGCAACTTGTGTAGTCTCAGTTCCGATAGTTTGCCCCATCACCATATTCGTAAAGGAAGACCTGCCTTCCCAAAATTTGAGTAGTTTACAGAATGGAGTCAGTGCGTGATCATCGAAGTTGTGCGAGCTAACAGGAGAGTTGCCATTCTCCGACGGTTCTCGGCCCGCTCTGATATCGTCTAAGATCAGAGTTTCATCCTGGTGTTCTCCGCCCGGTAATGTCCCGAACATCTCGAGTGGGCTTTCCGTCTTATCGGCGATAGGCGATCCAAAGTTTTCTTCGCGAATGCTTTCTTCATCTACACTCAAATCTTCGACTTCCAAGGTTCCTTTGGAAGAAATACCATCCAACATCTCGTAATCTGAAGTGCTTCGACCATCCAGACTGGATGCAATTTGCATTGCAGAGGATCTCAATTTACTTGATGCGCCATCCGTACCGCTACCACTGGCATACGCAAGCAAATCGCCAATGTAGTCGATGCTTTCACTTAGGGAGCCTATGTTAGACAACTCGCCTCGTACTCCCTCCAGATTAGGCGATGAGAGTGGAGAATGCTCTGGCGTGAAACAAATCGTTGTCCCCAAGAGACCAACGCTCTTTCCGTCATCTGCGTCAGGATGAGGTTCGACACCGAAGTCTTGTGTGGTGACATCGGCAAATGCAGCACCGGCCTCGTCTTCACGATGAACTTTCCCTTCTTCACTGGTGGGCGCGAAATGCCGCTCCATAACGGCAGAAGCTCCGACGACTGAAGAATGAGGGACGAATCGACTTTCGTCGCTTGGTGAGAGTGACCGAGAACGGGAGTCGGGGGTGCAAGACATAGATGCCAGTGATAGTCTTCAGAGAGAAGCTTGGTTAAGCGATAGACGATCGAGTCGCACCAAAGAGGTTGGTGTTTAGAGAGAGATGCAGGTTTTCGCCAATATTCCGCTTCGGTGAAGGATGCGTACACAGCTCACAGCAAGGCTACTCGAATCGTCTGATGATGGCACACTACCTAACCGCGTTTGGACTTTCGTTGCTTGCCATGTGTATGCGATTCAATGAAGAGAGCGATGCATTTCGGTTGGAGATAGTCGATGATCGATGATATTATTTTTTGCTCCACGGTCGGTCCGCTGATGTCGCTCTATTTTCACGTGAAAGGGCGAACGAACAGAACAGAGAAAAAATCCATCATACACATTCCTACGTTGAAATATATATTAATGTACGTTGGAGCCACTATTATTATGATGTTAAGATTTGGGAGGAGTCCCACCTCGCCACGCGAGGTCATAGGCATAACCCATCGCCCCCCTCATTGTCGTCCGACGATATTATGGACGATGACGATTGACCCCGGCGTCGATCGAGAGGCGCGTCCTACGACTGATGACAAACCGTTGGGCGATGCGGGTGGTCGTCGTTGACGACAGCGACTGTTACGACGGTGCATATGACGATGGATGCCATGGCGATCGGGACAGAACAATCCGTGAATTGAATTTAAAATATTCCATGACAACAATGACAACGACGATTTTTTTTCTTGTGTTGTAGGGGAATAAAAAATAATGGCCATGGCTGTATTGCGTCCTTCCTCGCTGTGGATAGTGCCAATCCCTCGTTACATCAATGGTAGTATATGGCCAGTATCATCACAGAGGACATTGCACTTGACGAAATGAAGGTCAATTAACGAAAGTACAAAGCTCACCAAGAATATCAAGGAATTCCAAGTCTCAATGGAATCATTTAAGACATCGCGTGCTTTCTTGAAAACATAGCATGGATTTTGCTTTCGGCGTGGCTATTGATTTGGGTCGCAGAGAGGTGGATTTGCAAAATCTTTGGCTCTAGCTATTTGGGAGCCGAGAAAGATGATGGTAAGAACCATTGTTTTGATGAGCAGTATTTGTTGCTCCTTGCACTCTTACACTCAAAGGGCAAGTACAAAATTGCCACCAAGGGTCCACACAAGAAAGTGCCTCAGGAGAGCACAATCACTATAGACCTCACAGCTAGCCACACCGATCCAGCATGTGGCTTTTTTCTGCCACTCACGTCACTGCAAAGGCTGAACTTTAAACAAGTAGCCTTGGAGGCACTGAGGTACCTGCGTGGCAAGGATCTTATTCGATTCTTTAGGTGGCACGAGAATCCTTTTTGGGACGTGGTCGCAGGTTCGGACAATGGATTGTTCGTGGGCCTTAACTATGGCCTGCTCATTAACTTCCCATGAGAAGATGGCATGGAGCCTTTCAACTAGCTGGAGGAGAATATGATAAGGAGGTGTGTGTGAGAAAAGATCGTGCGGGAGCTACTATGTGTGTGGCTTGTATTGGCGAGGGGAAAAGAAACTTTTCCTTGTGTGGGAGCTACTATGTGTATGGCATGTATTTGGCAAGGGGAAAAGACACCTTTCCTATTGTGGGAACTACTATCTATGTGTGTGGTGTGTGTTTGGCGAGGGTAAAAGACACCTTTTCTAGTGTGGGAGCTACTATCTATGTGTGTGGCGTGTGTTTGGCAAGGGGAAAAAACAGAGGTGATTTTCTTTTGCTAACTAGTATCATACTCCACATAATATTATGAGGTGCAATTGTGATCTCACCCTTAGACTCCACAATACAATTCTATGCTACCAAGGCAGCCCTCTACCACTGCCCCCATTGATTGGGAGGTGCTGCCATTTGACACGTTGCACCCTTTTGACCCCCCAATGTCCCCTTTGATAGCCACTGCTCTGCCGACAGCACCCCCTGCCACAGCCACTTTACTGTACGATGGACTGCCGCAGGCAGCACAAGGCGGTGAGGGAATTGTTGTGGCAACATAGCAAGCATACTTGAATTGGACAAGAATTGCTTGTCACGATAATGGCGATCATTATCATCATCATTGCCCTAACACACTTGGCATTTATCGGGATGGAATGACGATTACCTGCAATACGAAAGATGTCACTACCAGGGGACGATGTCCCTCAGGATGACAAATCCAACAATATTGATTTTAATTGAATGGGGATGGGGAAGAGGGGCAAGAAATCGTGGACAATATGCATAGGCATGGGCGGATAAATTTACATTTATTTCATGCCCAACATGCATGGCAAATGCCCAAGCACCACTGCCCTTGATCAGATAGGTGTAATCAATCAAAGGCAGTAGGTGCCGCATGGCGGCATGATGCGCATCCTGATGTGGAGCGATCCAGAGGAAATGACAGTTGAGAATTATCCCCCCAGTGCATGGGAGTTCAACAAGCGCAACGACATAGATCTCATTGATGGGGGAGGGAGACTGAATGACATACACATCTGAGTATGAGCAAGGCAGTCCCCAAAGGCCTCAAGAACCAAAAGTGCGAGAAAGGGAACAGGAAGAAATGTACTCCTATCCCCTATGTACCTGTGGTAGATGAGGTCCAAGAAGCAATCATGAAGGGGAAAGATTTTTCTTACAAGATCAAACTCCCTGAGAAGACCAAGTTTAGTGTACCCATCTGGGACACCGGGACCCAAGAGGCCTTTCTCATTCATGTGAAAGTACTGAGAAAGTCACCGGAAAAGGTAAATGAAAGGGTACTAATTCCAATGAATTTTGCATTCCCAAAAAGGCAAAAGTTGAGAAAAGCTGCACGCTGTGCTAGAATTACGGGGGCGCACACACAAACCATAATATCAGTGAGTGTCATAAGTATGAGAAGACAGAACCCTTAAGAATGGTTTCCGCAAAAAAGTAACCATTGGACAGAAGCACAATGGCAATGGTAAGAAAGACCATTCTAATTCCTTTGTGCAATTCATGGAATGCTTCTCAAAACTCAAGAAAGCTGTCAAAAAGAACCAGGAAAGCTTGCGAAAGAAGAAACATCACCAGGAATAGAGCAACTCTAGTGATTCTGACTCAGAATAGGATAAGGGGTACGGTAGTAGTGTAGGATCCCATAGCAACAAAAAATCTAAATTAGATATATATGTTACTCCCTCTAGTTCAAATAAAACCATCGTAGCTTGTAAAATTACTAGTACTAGCAAACCCAATCACATGAAAATCGAACACTCCCCCCCTTCAAACAAAAAGGGGGGAAAGTGACGGCAGTAGTGGCTATTGCCAAGTATGGGCATGCCCACCGTCACAAACCTCACAAAAGGAAGGAGCAAGCTCTCGATTAGGTGTTTTGAATACAGCAATAGCAAAGAGTTCCTAGCGGAACCTGATGTGTTCAAATATGACTGAAAGATGAGTAAGCCAGTGTTTGACCTCATCATTGGGTGTAACTCAATGGAGAAA
>JALLPB010000920.1:0-12176 GCA_036939975.1 Cyclostephanos tholiformis | reverse complement strand
CAAATAAACTGAAAGATTAGTATAGGTGAGGCCAAAAACAAGTTGCAACACATTCAACAATCCTCTGGTGCAAGTTCATACTAACACAAGCCCAAGGCAGTCCTTGGGCTGAACCTCTCTCTTTCGCCCCGTGATATACTCAAACTCAACAATCATCCCTGACTTGTCAAAGGGTGTGTGACTGGAAAACATTGGACTAAATTTCTCAAGAATCTTTCTGAATGACTCGCAGTCAAAGCCCATCATTGTTATATAAGCTTGATCATTTTGTGACGAAAGCAATTTCTGCCATGGAGATAGCCTCAGCGAGATCAGGGCACATCACAGAATTTTTCGATATCTTTGACAGCGCTCCTTGATAGAAAGACTGAGGAAAAAGTCTTTCTGATAGCGTGAGTGCTTTCTCCTGATGACCCTTCTCTTTTTTCTGTAGGTGCTGATAGGCAAGATAGATGACGGCAAGGCAATGCAAGAAGTGCATGGTCCGATTATGGTGGAAATGGTGCTGAGCTCTCTTTCTGATGAATCACTAGTGCTGTTTGTGCATTGGTCCAAAATTAGTTTTGGCACCGCAAATTTGTGTATCACAAACACAAAATAAGGGCAACAATAAAAATGAGACACTCGCAATGGGCCCTACTTGTGCTAGCAAGACACACCGCCCACTGCACCTTGATCACCCGCTTGCACCACTACCACCACCACCATCATTACCATCTTCGATTGCTGTTGCCGTCAACGTGGCCTGGTCGTTCCGGTGTCACGTCCTAGTGTCCTTGTCCCCTCGGCATCGATCATGACGTCCTCCTTCCCCACCCCGATTTTTGTGTGGACATTGGTGACGGAACTCGTGATCAATGCCGGTTTTGTGTGCACGTCTTGGGATACCAATGATGCGGCAGCAGTCTTTCGGGGGCAGTGGGAATACAAAAGCTTTTATTTAGATTGAATCATCATATAAATATAATCAGCATTGTCATATCCATTACCATTCCAAATAATTTTGTAACATCCCATGAACTTAACCGGAAGATGTGATTTTCCAATCAACTGTTGACCACAAGTTTGCAGTTCAACAAAGCAAGAGTGACGAATTTCATCTGGATGAATTAGGTACAAATAACACTGTGCAGAGAAGTATCCCTCTTGCCCATACCATATACCTATTGTAAGCTGTTTGGTAATTTCTCATCGTGTTGAGTAGGTCTGTGCACACATAAATGTGATCATAAGTTTGCTTCAGGAATGATAAAGTGAATGGATCCTTGATATGTGGATTTGGAATCCCTCCTTGGCTTGGGTTGTAGTTATGGAGGAAAATGAACTTTTGTACCGTCGTAGTTGTCCAAGAGCTTGGTATACTTATTGCTCAACTTCATGTCTGAAATGTATTCACTCATCTAACATTTTATCCGGTGGAATCTGATAAATATGAAATGCATATTGATTATGATCAATTGCTTCATCAAAAGATGCAAATGTTTCTTCCAATAACAATAGGGAAATGAGTTTGTTGCTTTCGTAATATGAAAATAATTATAGTTACATCATTTATTTACCATCTGGCTTTAAAAAATTTTGCATGAGAAGCTCTGAGTGAATATCTTGATTTTTGTGGAAAAGGTGAGTAGATTCATAGTCAATTTTGAAAAACCACCTTCATTGGCTCGAATCCTCCTATACTTTAAATAACAAGCATTTTCCGATTTCCCAAGTTTTTCCGTATCACCTCTAAATTCACTCTTAAGAAATGTGTGATCATTTCCGATACTTCCTCCACCTTCAATGACCAATCCGTTAAAAACTTCTCATCATCAATATTCCAGCCTGTATTATCATCAACTGAATTTGCACTCGACCGACTTGACCTCCTTGGCGGTTATGCCATCACCTTCACCCTCTCTCCAGTTTGTGTTTTCTTTTTTTTCTTTGCCACTCTATGTTCATCGTAATCACCAGTTATCAAACCCAATTGTTGAAGTCTGGAATTGTTCGGTGCAATATTCGCCTCGACACTTGACAAGTAGCTCCTTTTCAGATTTCTCATGACTCATAAGGCAAGGTTCAGAATTGACGGTATTGTCTCCAACAACTGCAGTGGGTTTGGAAGAAGAAACTTTTGCCACCAAGGTTTCACATGAGATTTTGCAAAAACCTCTCAGTTCTAGTTCTGAAACCACCCATTCTTTTGATAGTGGTGGACGAATTTTGCAAACACTGATAATGAATTCTTCAGCTTCTTTAGTTATCTTCACTTCTTCAGTTAAAGTTGTTTTTTTTTCGAGATAGATTTTCACAGTCTTCCACTTTTTTATGGAGACTGTATTAGCATACAATGGACAGAGGTATTTCAATCATGACATGGTCACTCACATGTACAATAAGTCTAAATCCGGAATCAATTTAATCTTTGCATACTTTTTTTGCTTTCTTTGTGACTGCTTCCTTCATGACAGAGAGCTCTTTCTCCATGTCTCCCCTATTAAGCTCTCCAGAGATTTTACGGTCGAGGTCAAACTTGTTGCCATGGTCTTTGAAGTACGTGTCTTCAATTGGGCTCATCTCAAACATGCTCGGATCCAGCTCCGACACATTCAACTAATCCCCAGGATCAGTGTTTTCCTGCAAAGGATGAATGGGTCCGCCATCTATGGCATAGTCAACTTCATCCTTGTCACACCCCTCTGTGGCAGGAGGACTAGTCTCAGAGGCATCATCTGTGGTTCCACTACCAGACCTTGATGCCGAATCATCTGTCCACACCCCGATGACTTGATGAAGCATTCAGTCAGTCAATCCGGACTGGTTGGGTGTGTGCTGGTAAGACATGAAGAGGGAGGGGGGGGACAAAATGAATGATGGGCATATGAAAGTTTTCTGCAGCCCATCACCCATCGGCATTCAACCCCACCTCCAACTCCAACTCCTCCCTCTCCTTCCTATGAGCTTCTTTTGTATGGACTTACTTTCCACCAATGCCATCCTGATTACTGCAGCAGTACCTTTCACGCTAGATGTGTTGGGAAATAAGTGAGGAAATTAGGAAAGGTTCCAATGAGAACGATTGCAAAGACCAAAACCTATGCTTCGACTGTGAGGGCTGTGACTCCTCTCGATCATATAACCGACTGCGTCTCCTATCCAAAGGTGGACTATGACTGTGACGACGGTGGTCATGATCACCGCCTTGGCCACCTCTTCCTTTGTCCCATCCCCCAGGACCATCACAATATTGTACATTCTCATGACGTGATTCAAACCTCTCTTTTCTATTTCTTTCCCTTACCTGCCTTCCACTCCGTTTTCCATGATAAGGCATATTGTAAGGTTGGCATTGATGATGTCCAATCGGGCCGCCAAAGGATGGCACGTTCAAATTGACTTGATGTGTTTGTTGGTGTTCATGAGGTAAAAACTGGCCGCCATACATTGACGTGATTAAATTGACTTGAGGAGATTGATGGCATCTGTGGATAGGTACATTGAATGGTTGACCGTCACGATGTCCAAACTGACCGTCGTAGATTGGCACGTATAAATCGACTTGTGGAGCTTGACGGGGATGCTTTTGCCGTAGGTTGGCACACAAAAATTGGCTTGTGGAGCTTGACGAATGCTTTAGCCGCAATTGATTGGCACATTAAAATAGACTTGATGATCTTGGCTACCAATGTAGTAATGCACGTTGAAAGGTCAACCTTTGCCATGTCCAAACTGGCTGCCATAGATAGGCATGTTTAAATTGACTTGAGGAATTTGACAACTTCCTTAAAAAGGCACTCTGAAAGGTTGGTGTTGACAGTTTCCAAACTGAACGGCGTGGTTTGGCGCCATTAAATTGGCTAGAATAGCACATTGAAATAAACTTGATGATCTTGGTGAGCTCTTTCGTTCATCTTGTTGTTCAAATTATCGAGTTGCCGTGAATGGTGAGAGGTTTCAAAAAAAATGAAGAACTACTCCCTTCCTCTTACCAGATTATGCTTCTCATTTTTTTAAAATTCAATTTCAACCAACCTCGGTATGGTGGATTGTCACGTCACCACAACTGTCTATTTTTCCCTGCTGGTCATCAACTCATCTGAGCATTCCTCATCTCCTCAAATGACAATTCGCTCCATCTGAAAAGCCTTGTGGTAAGGACGTCCCGTTTATGTTTGTCATATGAGACAGGCCAACTGTCTTGGTGAGCGCATGCCTCGATTCAACATTCATGAGCAGAGTCGCATCTGCCCCACTGTTGCTTCCACCGTTGGAAATGCTTTCACCTGTGATGCAAGGCATGGGCCGCTCTCTCGCGGGAAGAACTTGCCCTCCTCCTTCCTCTGTCGCTGTCACTGCCATCGCCTCCACTGGTCTTGACCCCCCTGAGCTGCCGCCACCGCTTGTTGACTCTCGGTCATTCATATCACTGAGAAGCCAATCGATGCAACGTGCCTTCTCGTCAACTGCCCCTCCCAACAGCCTTGATCTTTGTCCTCGCAGCAGTTTAATGACTTTCTCGGGACTCGCACCGAGGGCATTTGCAATGTCGGATATTTCATCTTCCCTGCACTTCTTAACCTTGTCAGTCCCCCCCCCCCTGCGTCTTCCTCTCTTCCCCTCCTCCACCAGCTATACTAGCATTCACCTCCTCGGCGGAGGTGACGAAGGCATTGGGGACGACAGCAATGCGCCTCCCGGGAGGAAGGAGGAGGATGGCGCCCCCATTCCATGGAATGACATTGCGTTCACAAGTAATATGACGATGGGGGCGACAAGTCGACGGCGGACGTAAGGGAAATGAGGTCCATGACAGGGAGATATGTGGCTCAATGGCAATAAAGCAAATGACGACGAGCGCCAGTCGCAACGATATTCACATGATGCTATGGTACCACTGGATGCTGCTGGATGTCTACACTCTATTGATCACAGGACGAAGTTGGAAACATTTAGGTGGCCCCGATAAATTGTGGGCTGTTTCGTCTGGCTGGGTCCCAGAAAGAATAATTATTTCGACTCTCCTGTACGACAGGGAAAAACTAATAGTTGTCGAAAATACGTCGTAGTAAATACTTGCCCATTTTATATATTTGTCTGATGTGTGGATAATTCTGTGTATTTTTTTCATACGATTCCCTCGCTTCAAGTACGATACTTCGCACGAATCACGAAAACTACCCAGTAGTAGTACGAAATTCCGGACATAAAAATATTAAAATGAGGATTTCCGACCTCGATGTGTATCCCCCACAACGGGGAGACGACGGCGACGTGGAGGAGGGGGCGGAACAAGCGTCATCGATGCAGGAGCTCCGTTTATCCTCGAGGTGGATAGGCTGCCGCGGAAACGTCGACGACCTGTCGTTGCTTAGGAGATCGCACATGTCCCCCGCCTCGTGCTTATCCGATGCGACCATGGCGGCCGACGACGACGACGACGACGACGACCATGGCGACAATCGCCAAGGCGATCACTTCGGCATCGACGACGACGACGACGACGACCTTGGTGAAAGCGACGATGGCCGCTACAGTGTCGTCGACGCCGACGACAACGAGGGGGGAACGACGTCGACCGCCGCGACCACAGTCGTTCGAAATGGCGGTCCACTCGACGACGGCTATTCCTTCGACCCCCCCGCCGTGTCCGACGACGCTCGAGAGGGAGATGTTCCTCCTCGCGGTAAACGCCTCTCCCCGGTCGTAGGTCGTTGCGACCGTCGATATTTCGCCTCTTTCATACGAGAGGTCCGGACCGACAAGGTACGACGCGAGAGGTACGGCTATTTGGCATTCTTGATTATGCTGATCGCGACGATAATTGCCCTCTCGATCGCGCTGTCTATGGCGAACGGGCATTTATCCTCCGAAACTAATGCGGCGGTGGCCGTGCCACCGATGGGGGTTGACCTCGTCGGCGGGGGGGGCGGGGCCGTCGAGGACGAGGACGTCGCTACCGACGTCGGTCTCTCGGATAGGCCGGATCTATCGTCGTGGATCGGGACTAACGTCACAGCCGCCGGGGAGGAACATGACAAGGAGGAGGAGGAGGAGGAGGAGGAGGAGGAGGAGGGAGACCAACAGGTGAACTCTACCGCAGTAGAGTTGGACGAGGACCTCGACAATGTCCTGGAAGTGATCGGATCGTGGACGAATTCCACCGACGCCGCCGCCGCCGCCGCCGACGACGACGACGACTACGACGACTACGACGAGGGGAATGATGATGACGATCTGCTCGTCGCACTATCGACGAAGCCGGACTACTCAACACTATTATTCGCGATCGAATCGGCGGGGCTTCATGGCGTCCTCTCCGGGGACGGACCGTACACCGTGTTCGGTATGTGGTTTATGTAGTTTTCACCTGTTGTCGTCGGGGGATGCGAACAATGTCAGGCAATTTTTTTTCACTCTTCCTGTTATTTGAGGTATCTTTCAATGATTGTCTCATGTTAAAATGATTCGGTGTTCGTCCTTCTCGTACCGAACAAATGTCCGCTACACAGCCCCCACAAATAATGCCTTCTCCACCCTATCTGCAGAAACGTTGGAATATCTCCTCCAGCCGGAAAACATCGGTTGCCTGCGGAACACGTTGCTGTACCACGTCCTCGACGGGTCGTACCTGAGCTCCGACCTCCCGAGTGGTTCAGTGCTGACGCTTAGGTCGACATCTTCGTCTTCGCCCGGCATGGGAGGAGGCGAGGACGAAGATGACATCCTCCTCATCGACGCCATGTCCACCACGGGGATCGTGACTTTGGATGGACGCGCAAACGTGATAATCTCGGACGCTTTTCGAGCACGCAATGGCGTCGTCCACGCGATCGACCATGTCCTTTTGCCGGACGACGTGGCCGCTCTGGTGACGAACAATAACTTCGCGGGGGGGGATGGGGGAGATGATTTTCTCAGCGTCGATGTCCTGGAGGAAGATTCTTCTTCCACCAACTCGACGGACGATTTTTTCGACGTGCTCTTGTCGCCTGATGATGATCAGAACGATTTCGACGATGAGGGCTCCCTTCATGACGACGTGGATGACGCGAGTGGCGAAGATGAATTCCTGACTGGGGACGATTGCTTCGATGGATTCCTAGACCTCGATAGTTTCGTCGCTGACAATTTCACTGACGACACATTCCCGACGAGAGACGACTGGTATGAAGATAACGACATGCTCACCGGCAACACGGACGACAAGCCGGTCGAATCATCCGACGGGAGATGCTTCAGCGACATCACGTGCTGCTTTTTCTTCATTTGCAGGTAGGTGTGCTTTTTTTGCTTTGGGGTGGGTTGGGAAAGACGAGAACTGGGTGGGGGAGGGCGATTCAAATGAGAACGAAAGTTAATAATGTAGAAGTGTAGTATTAAACCTGTAGGAGCGGTGCTTCAATCATGTCGCTGGACATCTGCACATTTACCTCCTGAATGAGAGTGATTCATCAGGTAAGGAAACATTTCGTTTTATAATCATTTCCTACTCAGGCGCTTATTCGGCCTCGGCTTGGTAGAATCCGTCCTTGTCCTTTCTAACCTCGATGACAGCGGCTTTTGTTCCAGCACCTTCCCGCGTCGCCATTGCTCGACTATCCCGGCCTTCAACTTACAAATTAGGCTAACGTAAAAAAGGACAAAAACCTAATCAACACACATTGACTAATTAGTGACAGGGAACAAAAAAATCGGCCTCATTTATTTCATTGAAATTAAACATTTATTGCTTACAAAAGAAGGATGCATAGAAATCATCAAACGCTTTCGTTTTCGTCGTCTTGCGCGTCTGTCGCGTCCAATTCATCAACAACACCTATGTAGGACATTTCGTAGTCATCCTCAATCCTTTTATGTGCTAAAGATATTGCCCAATCTGCGGCATCTATTGCTCCTTTGGTAATCTTGACACTGCTGTCTGTTTTACTTTGGCGTGCAATTTCTTGCCACATATTCGCCTGAGCAAGTGCCTCCCGCTCCTCTTCTTTACTCAGACTACCACCGACACCGTGGTCCTCCATGGCCTGATACGTTGCAGCAGCATGGACGATTCCCGCCCAATCGCCTTTCGCAATCATCGCATCCAAGTAGTGTACTTTGTCATGCGATTTTGACAAGCTCTCTGAGTAACTACTTACGCTATCTACCGTTGCATCTGGATCAGTAACCCCAGAGCCCAATATGGCAGCTGCCTCCCCGACAGCTTGCCAATCACCTCTTTCAATGGCTAATTCTAAAGATGACTGATTCGTCTTCTTCGACCTCACGCTTGATTCAATATTCGAATCGCCGAGAGATGCATCTCGAGAGTTAGTGCCAGAGTCGCTTGCACTCGATTTTTCACTTTCGGCGTAGTGCGATGGTTCACTTGCAGAAGATATCGAATCTGCCCGAGGCTTCGCCTTCAACAATGAAGCTCTCGCCTTGGCTTCGAGCTTGGCAGTTTTTTGCACTGCGGCTCTTGCTCTCTGGGCTAAACTTCGTTCTTGCATGGTTCTGAGTGTTTCAACCAGCTCTAAAAAGACTTGCTTAGAAATGAACGAAAGGTCCAGGATACTAAAGAGTTGACACAAATACACTCACCGTCTTCTCGGCCCTTAAATTGTAGCATCATCTCATCAATATTGTCAATCTCGTCTGGCACGACCCGGCGGACCAGCCTTTCGATTTCGGCGCGAATCTCGTGCTTCTCCTTTGAACTTGAAAGACTTACGTCTCTGGAAGACATGTCTCGATCATCTAGCCCATCTAACGACGAGGTCACATCAAACTGTGCAGCGGCCAGCACAACGCCTTCCCAGTCTCCATTTTCTACCATCCGATCCAATTCCTTAGTGCGGCGGTTGGAATTGCTTGATTCTGGGAGGGATGGCTCCCTCGAGTGGTACGAGCCCTCTCCGTGCACGGATTCTGACAAAATCCTGTGTTCCGAAGAGATGCGGTCGGTATCAGCCAAGAGGGCTGCTGTTGCGCCGACAACAGCCCAATCGCCTGCTTCGATTGCAGCGTTAAGGTCATCCCTGGTCACTTTTCCTTGAACTGGTTTCAGGGCTCGGGAAGAAAGCTCTGAAGATTGTATGACGAGAAGGTCGTCAATGTGGGTGTTTTCATCGTAGCTTACATCTGACGATCCATCGCTGTCGTCATTAGCAGGTACAGAAGTTGGCCTTGCGCGCAAGAAGAGAAACGGTAAACATTAGTGAAGAAACGTCTTTTCTCGAAAATTAGGAAACAACTACTTACGTTGCATTCCAGGGACCAGCTGCTGCTGCAGTTGTTGCAAACCGCCTGTCTGGACTACCAGGAAGCAGACCATCGTCTGTCCCTGCATCAAAAGACGCAGTGTTCAGGCTCGACAAACCCGCACTGCTTGACCACCCTGACTCGCCACAGCTCGAGGAGTCGTCGGATGAGCTCTTGTTGTGCACTTGCTTGGGCGAAGAAGGCACGCCAGAGATGAGGGGAATGTTCGGGGACGCCGATGGTGATAGCTCGACAGCGTCTACCGATTGAGGGATGTAACCTGCGACATCATCCGATCCCTTGGATTGGAAAGATCGTGTGTCGCTGCTGTTACTTTTTTTGCCAGGACTGTTAGAAATGCTTTCCTCAATTGCATCTTCACCTCCAATATATTCCTTGTTATCCTGGTCTCGCCCTAAGTGGTCCTTCTTCTCCGCTACCAGCCCAGCCTCCAAATCCTTGTTTCTCATATCACTCAAATCGGGATCGTCCCCCTCTCGTTTTCTTTTCTTGGTGGCGTATGCATACAGAGCTACATAAGCGACTAATACAGATGCTAGAACGATGCCCGCAATTCCACCAGCAGAGAGAGATTCGGCCTTCGCGTCTCCGTTATCTAAATCACCGCTAGGCGTTTCAATACTGCTGGGGCTAGAAGGAGAAGAGATCGATTCTTTTCCCTTGATAGTGGGAGGTTGAGTGGAAGGTTGAGCAGATACAGATGGACCTTGTGTTCCCCCAGAAAACGGTGAGTTGGTAGTAGGCGCCGTTGGAACTGGTGCCACTATCGGGTCCATCTTCGTCGGAGCTGAAGTAGGTATAACGTGCGGGGTTGGAAGGAGGCTTGACATTGGAGAAACCGTCACGCTGACGAGAGGTTCGGTAGATGGTTGTTCGGTAAGTGCGATCAGCGGCGTCGACGTCGGAGGTCTTGTAGTCAAATCCATCGGTGTGAAACTGGTTAGAGGGGAGGGAGGCAATGTGGTCGGCTTTGCCAAAGGACTGTTCGTTGGTGGCATTGAGAGAGATGCGATCGGTGTGGATGAAGGCATTTTTGTTTGCTGCTTCGTCGAGGGTTCAGATGTTGTCCGCGAATCTGTCGGTATAATAGTGCGGACGCGAGAGGGAGATAATGTGGTCGGTTTCGTCGAAAGGTTGCTCGTCGGTGACATTGAGATAGGTGGATTCGTTGGCTGTGTGATGGATGGATGAGTAAAAAAGTCATGGTACGTTTCAGCTGAGAAACGAAGAGTTTGCTATAAAATCCATGTACTCACGCTTCCAATTAGGTCAGAGGAAGATGGCAGCGATGAAGTTAAGGTCGTGGGCTAAATGGAAGACGATTGCGTCGCCGATCCGTGAATTGATATCAAAATGATTGCATCAAAATGGTGTCAAGCATAGAAACAACAGTCAAAATGTCGAAGAAACTCACCCTTATTGTCTGCTCGGTCACCGCAGTTGGACCTGTCGTTACCGTTTCATCCCTCTCAAAATCGATTGCCCCCTGTGTCTCGCTACAAATCGTAGTCAAATACTCGTCCTCCTCTGCTGTAGGCGTTACATCAGGCCCAGAGCCTGAGATAGAAATCCCAGCATAAGAGCCCGTGCAGCACTCACTTCCCATCATTTGATTCTGTGGCCTGTTCATGCATAGACAACTAAGGTAGACAAAGTTGATCTTAATGACAAAGGGTAAATCGATATAGTTTGTAACTTCGATCATCCCCCCGCTAAGCTGTCCGACGAAGGACATATATTCGTCACGGGTCAAGTTGCCATCTCCGTTGACATCAGAGCTATAGAGTGTGTCATAGCAAGTATCCGCGGGATTGTTGGGGTCGTAGGTGCGTATGGCATGGGGCTCCATTTCACGAAAGGCTATGCCACGAGAGTTGGGTTGGGAGTGGATGGTTGGCGCTACCGCGAAGAGAAGAGGTATTAGGGATGTGATGGCTCCATGGCGTGGAGGAATTCGTGTCATTTTTCACAGTTCTGTTCAATGATCTGCTTAACCTATCTAAAATTTTCGTTTCGTTCGCGATCTGATTCCGTGAATTTAGCGCCCTCTCAAGATCCACCTGAGACATATTGAATTCAAATGTTATACAGAAGTTTGAGTGAAACAAAAATTAGTTGCAAAATAACGAACGTCCAAAAAACCATCATGGAGAGACACCGATACTGTCTCTGCAACAAATGTGAACACAAACGCATCGAAGTAGAGCGAACTTCCGGCACGCACACTTCGACTCATTTACAACAAGAATAGCCAAGCGATCAAGAGCGGAGGTGTTATTGCTCAATAACAAAGTAGGGATCAAAATATTGTGTCGAAAAACAATTATCAACGAGCGAGGGCGTCGAGTCCAGCAGCACTGCAACAAGACAAATGTACCGCACCGGATAGCTTGCCTCTCATCTCACGCGACGATCCTCGTTCCACGGTATTCTTCATCATCAGTTCATTTTAAGTTTCCTCTCTCCCAATTCTCAGGGGAGCGGTTTTACTTCGATCCCGCTCAAACTGACCCACATGTAAAAAATGAACATTCCATGTGCCGTGCAATTAAGACAGACAGCGATCGTTTCTTGCTTCGACGGCGACGTTGGATGAAGGCACTCGACACTTACACTACCATCGCCTCAAAAAACCTGCCGTAAAGAGTGAAGTTAGCCCTGCATCGCCTTTCCTCGGCCTCCACTCGCCCGCTTAAGCAATGATATGCCACAACCTCTATCTACTATGATGATACTATTATTTAGTACAAAAGTGCGTGGTCCCGCCAATTATTTTTTGTCGAGAAAGGAGCTCATAAGGCCCCTTTCGCGCGCTGTTTCTGAACGGAAATTTTGGGGGGATGCCAGACGAAGAAATGTACCATAGACCGGGCGGGGTTTAAGAACCACCGGGGTTTAAGAACCAGACACTAAATCTATCTAAATTA
>JALLPB010000919.1:0-12196 GCA_036939975.1 Cyclostephanos tholiformis | reverse complement strand
TCATTTTACGAGAAAGTAAAAACGAGGAGATACTCATTCAGCCCACGAGACACTAAAGATAATAGCGACACATTTGAGGACACGCGAAATCAAGCATGCCAGCCACGAGACATAGCACATTACTTCCCAAATGACTTTCAACTTCATCGCCGCTATGTGTGGCAAGTGACCTCTCCAAGATACCAATGTGAGGGAGTGTTACTATTTCAGTATGTACCTTGGTGCTTACATAAGTACTTACCTACTAGGATTTTTAGGTACAAGATCGCCCATAACTACCTACCTAATCAGATCAAGACTTATTATTCAGGAACAAGATCGCTCATGACTAATAATCACTTTTAGGCATTTTAGATAGGATAAAAGCTTATAATTATCAACTTTACACAAATTTAACATCATCTATCCAATAGAGCCCAACAGGCGGTGCTACAGGGGACGCCTTTCCATCACTTCCTTGCCTGTTTTATGGTACCTTCCTTTCGAAAGAAAACACTCATTCTTTTCAAGCATATTTTTGATCAAGATGAAGGTTGCGATCAGCACAGTCGCGCTACTCTTCGCCATCCAGGCATCGACGGTCTCCGCCAACAAGGACGAATGGCTAAAGGCACACAACGACCGTCGTTTTAAATACCAAACGACCCTCAACAACAAGTCGGTCGTTAATTTGAAATGGAGCTCTGGTCTCACTGCATTGGCGAAAACATGGGCAGAGGGAAACGTCGCAGTATGCACGAATAGGTCAGGTAATAGTGAGTATGGTCGGAGTTCTGTGATGAGGAAGGGAACGACTTCTGGGCTTACTGCGGAATGGACCCTCGCCAACTGGGAGAATAAAAAATCACTTGGCTATCCATCTAACGGAGCATTCACTCAAGCCATTTGGAGACCTACTAAATATGTAGGATGTTACATTGCGTCGAGCACCGACCCATCCAACCAATGTCAATCTGCCGTCTGCTACTATGCCAAGCCGGGTAATTGTGCCATGAGTGGAGCCTCGGGGACTACTGCTGCAGCGAAAACTGTATGGAGACAGAAAGTCTACGCCGATGACAGTGGCTGCGGTCCAGATTGTCCTCCTGAAGGCTGCCCTACTAGAAGTCCTACCAGAAAGCCTACTCGCAAACCCACTAAGAAGGCATAGTGGGAAGAGGGAGGTGTCGTTCACGTGTAGAAAGTTTACACTTCGATGTTTTAGCCTGAGGCACTAGCTGCTCTTTATTAGGTAATTATTTGTCAACTGAATTAGAACGTTTAAATCTAGTAATCGAATCAGTCACGTTCAGTTAGATGCATGTGATGCATGCCTTCGGTATCAAATATCTTGAACATGGTCGTGAAGCAACTTATTCAATGAAAAACACCTTGCTCCCCTCCTATCTTCGGTTTCGTCTTGTGGACATGGATTTCACATTTGATGGCGTCGAATCGCCGTTGATGGAGATTTCGAATTCAAGCACTCTACACATGTCGACCTTGTGTAAAAGGCTGTTGTACTTTACTTTTGTCTGCTCAAAAATCTAGCGCTCAATCGAGTATTAAGCTTTCTTATATTAGTGCTCAAGTTTATCCACTAAATCCTGAATGTTGAAGGAACAGAATGGTTTGAGTGCACAATGACTCTAAGTTCGAGTCTATCGAACACGCATTTGTTTCTTTTCCACGAATGATACGAAGAAAGGGTTCAAGCACAGGCGCGATTGCCTCATCGACATCGAGTTGATTTGGTTGGCCACTTTGCCGTGCACGATGTTCCTTCGCCTTCTTGATGAGAGACTGCACGTCTTCGGAGCCGGCGACCACCCCTCGATTCAATAGAGATATAGCATCCACGGAACGAATCGCGTCGCTCCGTTGTCGGTGTATCATAGACACGACCAGTCCCGGCGACCCGTGGCACCGGAACACTACGGTCCGCAGGATCGACAGCGATTGGAGGAGGGCACAACGCTTCACGTCGGCGAGGGTGGGTGGATCGTCGGGTGGGGGTGCCGTCATACTCGCGGCGCTGCACACTCGGAGAAGAAAGTGCGTCGATGCCATCGCATCGCGGATCCTCCCCCCCTCGATCGGTATGCTCCCATTCCCGACCGGCAGTGTGCATCGTTCTTCGGTAAGTCGAGGTAGGACCCTGTCGACCAATCCGGACGCGACCATTATCG
The DNA here is from genome assembly GCA_036939975.1 of Cyclostephanos tholiformis. Taxonomy (NCBI): domain Eukaryota; phylum Bacillariophyta; class Thalassiosirophyceae; order Thalassiosirales; family Thalassiosiraceae; genus Cyclostephanos; species Cyclostephanos tholiformis. The sequence continues at coordinate 10,028 of JALLPB010000919.1, read as the reverse complement.
AAACGAATCGGTCAGGGTCCACGAATCTCGACCATACCTCGAACGTACCCGCGTACGGATCCATGATCCCCAACACGATCGACGCGCATTCGTCGGATAGCAACGCGCACATCCCCAGTAGCGTCATCTCGACCTCGCGCTCGCGCCCGATTCCGGAGACGACGTGGTCCGACGCCGCGATGGAGAGCGTCGCCAACGTGGAGCGCACGACGTCGAGGCACAGATCTATGGAACGATCCGAGATCGACGACGACGACGACGACGACGACGACAACGACGACAACGACGACGACGCCTCCTCCCCGAATAACTGATGCGAGATCACGTGTATCGAACCGATCAGGTTCAGGACGAGATCCCAGAGCTGTCCGGTTAGCGCGACGTTGCAACGGCATTTCTCGTGTAGGGTCACGTGTACTTTCAGGTAACGCATCGCCACCATCGCCGTCGTGCGGTGGTCATTGTCGTCGATGTCGTCGTCGTCGTGGGTGGGGGGCGACGACGTCAATCCGTCGAATAGTATGGTTCGTACCATATCCCAGGAATGGGGATCGGGACTCAAGTCCTCGACGTCGTCGGCCATCTCCAACAATTCCAATGCCGACGATTTTCGTAGTTCTTTCCCACCGCGATAGTCGTAATCGTCGTCGTAATCGTCGTCGTTATTGCATCCGGTAGGATCCTCCCCCCCCCCCACCCCCCCCTCCCCGCGGCATCGACGATGTGCACGAATGACCATATCCGCCGATATCCTCGGTCGGAAGAACGGGGAAACGAACGACGATGACAACGACCTCGATCCCTCCACCACATCATTTTGGGAGTCCAATAGGGCGAATAGCGAAAAGGAGGAGGGGGGGGGGGCGGCGGTGGCGTGGGAGGAGGAGGAGGAGGAGGAGGAGGATGTCATCGACGCGGCTCCTTTTCCTCTTCCTCCTCCTCCCGCGAGGAGGGTCTCACGCAACGCGCGGAAGTTCGGCGACGAATCCATCAGCTCGTCCGAGGCCTCTTCCGCCGCCAACGACAGCGCCGTCGACGATGAAGTCATCCCCCCCCGCGGCAGCGTGTGACATCGTCCCACGTTCGAATCGACCGAACGTCCCGTCGTCGCCATCGCGTCTTCGTCGTCGAGGCATCGTCCTCCTTCGCCGCGTCCTATTCCATCTTCCACCCCCCCCGTCGCGACGATGATATTGCCGACCGATCGTATCGCGGCTGTCGTGATTTCGAACCCGAGCTCATCCTCGACGAGACGCTCGAGCGCGCGACGACGGGCGGCGGCGCCGGCGATGTTCCCGAACGACGATACCCGACCGACGTCATCGTGGTACGATGACGACGACGACGACGACGATGATGATGACGATGATCGCATTTTGGGTCAATAAGGATGCCAGGCGGCGGATGAGTTGGTCGGTTCGGGCTCGTGGGAGGGAGAAGAAGTATGGTACGTTCCAGATTTCATCGTTCCGTTCGTTCGCCCATCATGGTATTATTTTCCGTATTTTTAATTGTAAAAATACTTCCCGCCGTTTCTCCCGATTTACGTATGTATTGTGTGTAGATCAGCCCGAGTTAGACAAAACATACCTATCTTTTCTCGAACACACAACATGGACGACAGAGAGGCCACAAAATAATAATAATAAGTACCATACTACATAATATCGAAAGATAACACAGCACACACACGTCAAGACTCGCGACGCAGTCCAACCCGAAACCCGAATAATACCCGGATGCAGGAGCGAGCGCTCAAGGCTTTAACCACCACTGGATAGATAGATAGAGAGAGAGAGAGAGAGAGCGAGCGAGGGGATCTGCTTCATACATCATTGTATTATTTGATATTACCCGACCCCTGGAGTTCATAATGTCCATCGACCCCGACAAGGAACTATTCGATTCCATCCCCCCGCCCCCGGCATCTTCACCGCCCCCGGCGCCCGTCGGCGGCGTCATCAACGACGTCGTCGTCGGTGGTGGTGGTGGGGGGGGGGGCGTCGAACGATGGAGTCAGGACGGGTATGACGACGACGACGACGACGACGCCGACGACAAGGCGCGGGAGGGGGGGGAGATCGACGGCGGGGGAGGGGGAGGGGGGGGGACCCTCGTCATATCGGTGAGTTTTTCCGTGGACGGCGCCGGGGGCGGTGCTGGGGATTTAGTGTGCGCGCATCGAAAACCAAAAAAAAAGACAATACGAGGGGCATCTATTACTACTACCCCGATGATTTTGGGGAATGGGATATATTATATATATAATATTTGAATGCATCGAAACGGGGGGAAATAAGGGCGAAATCTCTCTCTCATCCCCCACCCGACCGACGACTAAAATGTAACACCGTCGCCTACCTCCCCCTCCTCCCCCTCCCCCCCTCCCCTCCTCGCACACGACGAAACGAACGACGTTCACACCCCACCCACCAACACGGCATGCACGCACGCACGAACGCACCGAAACGAAAATACAGGTCACCGATCCGCAGCAGATAGGGGAGGGACGTAACGCCCACACCTACTACCGCATCGACGTACGACGGGGACAGTACGACGACGATCCCATCGCATCCGTGCGACGTCGGTACTCCGACTTCCAGTGGTTATTCCAGCGCCTGCACGCCGAGAGGTCCGGATCGATAGTGCCCATCATACCCCACACGCAGGCGGTGCAGTTGTCGAAACGTTTGAGCGAGGAATTGATCGAGGAACGCAGGGTGTACCTCGAGCGCTTCCTGCGCAGGGTGCAGGTACATCCGGAATTGGAGGGCGCGCCGAGCCTGGCGGCGTTCTTCTCCCCCGACGCGGATGCCTTCGAGGCGGCGAGGGCGGCCAATCCAGGCAACGCCGATCATCGCGCGTACGATGACGACGGCGAGGCGCTGTCCGCGACACGGACGGAGAAGGCGATCGAGAAGGTCAAGCACTTGTGGGTCAAAACGTCCGTGAAGGCGAAGGTCGCCAGGGGGAATATGGAGCTCGAGGAGACGACGGACGGGAAGAAGATGGAGGAGGTCGAGAATTACGTCGACGCGCTAGACACGCACGTCAAGACCATGTCGCGCTGTACACTGTACCTCGCCGGGCTCTCGGGGGAGGTATCGACGAATATGCACGAGTTGGGCCAATCCCTCTTCGGACTGCATCAGCTGTACGATCCTGAAACGTCCGTCAATTCCTCGGGCTCGTCTTTGGACTCCGCCGTCATCCCCACCAACAAGCGATCGGGCTTGCCGTCCATCAAGGCGATATCGAGCGTGCTAGCGTCCCTATCGGCCGTGAACAAGGTCAAGCACGACGAGAATCAAACGAAGGTCGGCGTGCCGATGAGAGAGATCGAGTGGATGATCAAGGCGGCGAGGCTCGCCATCAAACGACGTAAGAATTGTCAGTTAACATACAACACGTACCTCCAGCAGGTTAGGAATCGCGAATCGACGCTCGAGAAGACTCGTGTGGCCGCGGAGCTTCTACCCGGCAACGGCCACGCGGATAAGATCGGCGATGCCGAGAGGCTCGTCGAGATGGCGAGGAAGAGCGCGAATGCCGCCCGTGTGGAGTTGGACGTAGTGACCCAGCGCGTTTTCCGGGAGATGGATAGGTTCAAGCGAATGGTGGATTTGGAGCTGCGTAACCTATACGCGAATCTCGCACGCGTGGAGGTCGAACACACCCAGCAATTGGACGGGGAGTGGAATAAGCTGTTGAATGCCGGAGGGGGGGTGAGTGCTAATGATGGGTCTTATAAGTCCATGACCGTGAGCCCTCCATTGACGCCTTCGAGGGATGCTGAAATGATGATGATTTGACGAAGAAGTGATATTGCTTGGAATGATGTCTTGTATTATCAATACGCATCGAAGCGATGTTCTTTTAGCTTTTTTTCAAAGGAGTTGATTTCGCCTTCAATCAGCATGCTATGATAGTTAAACAGCGTTTCTTATTGTCTTTAAATGGCATTCATTCTCCTCTAGCGCTTCGGAGAAGATGATATAGCCCATACGCACTACCTATCTAAAGCATTATAGTAGCATTAGTGAATGAATAATTAAACCTTATGAATTTGATGAATATTATTCTATTGCGCAGTTTTTCATGATTGACAAGGCGATTCTGTCCCGGCATTGGTCGATGTGATCTTGGTTGAAAACGAGCGCGCAGTCCTTCGAAATAAAGTCACAAAACATACAAGTGAAAACACCGCAGTCAAAGCCTAGAAAAAAAGGGAAATTCAGGCCGAGGCCCATCATCAGAGGGGAGTTGTTAGCTGAAGAAAGGTGATATAACAAAGTAATGAGCTACATGTTGTCATCACACAGAAAAATACTACCCACCATTCCTCTGTCGAGGTGTATCCCTCGTGCAAGACACTAGCTTCCAGTCTGTAACATCCATTTCCTTCCCATTCTTCGCCCTGTACTCATCCTTCACGTACTCCAGCAGCCCCTCCAACTTAGTCCTGTCAGTGCCACCCATTGAATCGTAGTATTGAATTTTCTTCTCTTCCATGAAAATCACCGCCGACGTCCAATGCATATTATCCAGATTGATTGGACACAATATATATTTCAGGTTAAAGATGTCCTTCCCGGGGACCTTCTTCGCCCAGCGCCTAACGTTCTTATAATTGTACTTCCCTCTCAGCTTCGGGTCATTGTTTTTCTCATCGAACATCGTCTGCACAAAGAAAGAGTTGAAGAAGTGCGATCGTCTCCTCCCCGGCTCCTTCGCGCAGAGCATCTCGTCGCGCCTCGCGAGGCAATTCTTCAAGAAGTAATTAATGACCTCGTCGTTAAGCCACTGTCCGGGGCGCAGGGTCTGCATGCTCCCGCGTTGGACGGAGTCGGCGTCCTGGCTGGCAAGTATCTCCGCGGGCGGGCCTACGCCCTCGGTGGCCTCAATGACCACACTCCGTTCCTCAGCCGTCAGGGGCCTCATGAGCTTCATCGCCGATTCCATCGCCTCGCGCTCTCTATCCTCCCTCTCCTTCTCAACGATGATTTCGTCCGCCCGCTTCTTCGATGGAAGCTCCATCTCCCCTCTTTTGATCAGCTCATCCAATCGCGACGCGGTCTCGTCGTGGGATGGCAAGCTGGGCCTCGACTGTAGTATCTCGCCCTGTCGAAAGACCCGTAGGAATTTTTCCCTGCCCATCTTCTTCTTTATCTGTTCCCGAAACAATTCTATCGACAGAAAGCTTCCCCGCGCCGAGGGGGTAGAGACGACGACTGATGAAGGAGTGGTAATCAGAAGATGGTCCTTCTTGGGCGATGAACAATGGGCCCTCTTTGGGGTGGGTTTCTGGGGGGGAGACCGATGATCCCGCGACCTCCGAATGATGCGGGACGAGGCGATCGCGGACGACGACGATGACCGCAGTGAATTCTCGACGGGGGTCAATTCTTCTCTCGCGTCGTTAAACTTCGCAAAGAGGAAGGCGTTGGTCAGCCCCCTCTCGACCTCCTCCCACGATTTCATCATGGTGCCGTTCCCCCCCGATGCCAACAACAAACACGCGGCCCTGAAGTCCTCCTTCCGTCGATCTCTCCTCTTTTCCGGCGACAACGAAAGCGACATTTCGCTCAGATAGGTACCCACGATTTCGAGAGATTTCATCCTTCCGTCGTCGGTCAAACGCGATGGATCGGCGTCGGCGTGCGCCTCGAGGACCGAGTCGCTGATCCTCAGAGCGAGGCACACGCTCGAAAGGGTGGCGGGGAGGGGGAGGTCGTCGACCTCCGCGCGTATGGTGCGAACGGTCCTCGAATCGAGGAATAACTTTCGATCATTATGACGGAATGATGGCGGAGCGACAGTGCGCGGTACCGGCGACGCAATGCCGTTCCCATCCTCCGATTCGACGTTTACCTTCGACGGCGAGGCGTCCTCCGCACCCGCCACCAGTGGGACTTGCGTCCGTTTCTTGGCGCCACCGCCCGGAAAGGACCGGCGCGATAGCAAAGCACTGCGCCTACGATTTCGTTCGGAAGCATGGATCCATCGCATTTTTTTAAACTATTTAATTCGAGGTGGTGTCTTTCAGTAATGAACAACCATGTGTGGTTGTGAGCACGATTATCAGTGGTAATTATTTTTACACGATTCTTTAAGTGCTTTTTTTGTTGAGGATTGCTCTGCCTCTGCGGGATTTCTATTGGCAAAAAAAAAGGTGACAGATCCCAAAATGACAAAGCACATCAAAGGCTCCATTGTATTTACAACAGTGACAAAGGGCCACTAAGATGACGACGGAGACAATATAGAGTAGGGGAGCGGAAGCCATGATTTAGATTACAGCCATTTCATCATTTGTTTCTTTTTACATTAATCTTTATATTGAATAAGAAAGCAAAAGTAGTAATTCACTTGACTAATGGGATCAATTGTTCTCATTGCTGCCATCCTAAATACGAGATTATCGAAGTTCCCTATGCACCTCAATGACGACATATTTTTTCGCAGGACTTCGCAAGCCATTCCATCGCGGGACTACCTTCCTCCAATAATGGCGCCACCTTCTGTAGCACTTCCTCGTGGTACGCATCCAACCAGTCCAACTCAGCCTCTGTCATGATATCGAGATTGATCAAGTTCTTTTGGATTGGTATTTGGGTCAAATGCGAAAACTTGAGAAATTTCTTCTTTGCTTCCGTTTTTTGCTTCTTCGTCGGCGGTGCATCGTCCGTCGTGACGCTTTCATTCTCGTCCTCTCCATTGGCGAGGTTTGCGTCGACTATTTCAAGGAGATTCTCGATACGCACGCCGAAGTTGCCATCCTCGTAGTAACCCGGTTCGTTCGATGTCACCATACCAAGTTTCAAAACCTCCTTGTTCAACCAGCGTGGGCTGATGGAGTGGGGTCCCTCGTGAACGTTGAGCGCTGCGCCGACTCCGTGACCAGTGCCGTGTCCGTAATCCTTTCCCACCTCCCAAAGCGCCTTGCGTGCGAAGACGTCGAGAACGAAACCAGGGGTGTTTTCTGGTGGGCAACGGTGACGTGTGGGTTTTACATACATGCTATCCTATCAGTCCAATATTCAACGAAGATTCTCAGATATATATATCTCAAGTTACTCACCTGGAAACATCATGGTGTCTGTTGCCAAAAAAAGAAAAAGAGACGATAGAGAAAAGTGATCGTTATCTTCGAACTTATGAAATACAATAACGAATGATGAATATCTTGACCTACCAACACCGATATTTCCCTTCAATACTCTAGTGTACATGTCCTTGAAGTCATCGCTCGGATGCTCGCCAAAAAACCAAGTCCTCGTCACGTCCGTCGTGCCGTACTCGTATTGGGCACCTGAATCGATGAGTATCGGCCTCGTCCTATCCACGTACTTCAAAAGCTCGCTCCCCCGCGCCGCGCGATAGTGCACGATCGCGCCATTCGAACCAACTCCAGCGATGGTTGGGAAGGAAACCTCCACGAATCCGGGCTGTTTGGACCGAAATCCGGTAAGGACCTCGTCCACCTCCACCTCGCTCACGTCGGACCGTCCCTCCACGACAATCGCATTCTCGATCCACGCCATGAACTCGGCCATCGCCGCACCGTCGACGATGTGTGCGCGACGCATTCCCTCCATCTCGGCGGGGTTCTTGCACGCCTTCATGGGGGTGACGGGATTCTGGAGATCGATACGATTCGGACCGGTCGGCACTACCCGACTAAGGGCGTAGTTCGAGCGGGCGCCGTCGATCCATACCTTGCCCTTAATCGGGTCGGCCCCAAGGTGGGATCGTACGTCCTTCACGACGTCGTCGTACGGACGGACCTCGACGCCCGACGACCTCAAGTGCTCCGCGACCTCCGGGGGTCTGACTTTTTCATCGTCGCAGTACAGAGTCACTTGATCGTGCGAGACGGTGGCGTAGGCGATCCCCACCGGACACGTCTCCACGTCGTTCATGCAGCGGAGGTTGAGGAGGTAGGCGACGTCGTCGAGGGCGCCGAATACGGCGAGGGTGGCCTTCTTCTCGTTCATTTTCGATCGGACCTTGGCGACTTTCTCGATTACGGTCATTCCGGCGTATACCATCGGCTGCATCCGCGAGGTGGAGCGCGCGCCGGGGGGGAAGAGGGGGGGAGACATCCAAAACATGAGTACGAGGACGAAAAAATGGGAGGGACACATCATCATTCGTCAAATAACACTCACGTGAACGCGAAACGGATTCTTTGGCAACGCAGGCCTGCCCTCCCAGATCGAATCGACGATGTTCGGCCTGCCGTCGAGCGTGTCGAGAACAGCAATGACCGGCGCGGGCGGGCGGGCGGGTGCGCCGTCAACGCCGACGTCGTGACCATTTATCGCGGGCGAATCTCCCCCAGCGTCATCGACGGTAAGATCCGCGGCGGCGCTCTCGAACGCGTCCGTCAATTCCTTGGCGAAGCTCGCCGAGTGGACGTACGCGTCCATCCCCACCCTGAGGGGTACCCCTCGAGTCTTGTGCTGCTCGACGGCCATGTCGGTAAGGAACTTGACAATCGACGGCACGTCCGTATTTCCCTGTCTCATCAGCACCCAGTGATCCGGATCGAGCCGAAGCGATGCCTCGTTGAAGTATCGCGAATCGGTCCACAAATACGCCCTCCCTCCACGTCCATTCCCGATTTCCGACTCCTTATCATCCTCCTCCTCCTCCGACGATGATGACGACGACGATGACGACGCGGTGACGAGGGCGGTGCCGGCACTACCATGAAAGTCGGTGAGGTATCCCCGTCTCATGTACGCCGCCGGGACGTATTCCGAAAGGTGAGGATCGTCGGATGGCACCAGGTAGACTTGTTTTTACATTGTCGATTTCGTTCGTTCGTTCGTTCGTTCGTTCGTCGTCGTGGTTTGTTTTCGATTGGGGCGAAATAAAAAATACCATCGACAACGAGTGAGAGGGTACCGATGAGGATGTAAGTGAACCCACCGGAGAATACGGGAGGGTATAGAAAGGAGGGGCGATTGAAACGAAAAAGGGGGCGATGATAAGTCTGACTACGATGTTTCGAGGTAAAGTGCCCTCCCCCCGCGAGATGGACGACCCAACTCTCACCGTCCACGCCGCATTCTTCCATTTTTTTCCTCATGGCCTCGAGCTTTTCAGCCGCGGTCCTCGCTGATGCGGATGCCTTGACCTCGTCCATCGTTGTTTCCGTCGTAGTCGACGACGACTTGACGACCAACTCGCGTACCCCCCTACCGCCCGGTGACGAATAAGACGAATTCGGCACGATGGACCCGCCTCGCGTATTGGCGATTATAAAGGCAGTGGCGGAGGACGAAAATGACGAAGGCCAGGTGGTCCGTGGGCGAGGATGGCGGTACCCGTTCGTTGCCACGACGATTGGCGGTGGGAGTGCCGACGGCGAAAACGCGCGCGCCAACGACGACGACGACGAGGGGGAGGAGGGTGTATTGGCGGTGGTGGCGGCGAAGAGGGCGGCTATCAGGCGGGATAGTCCGAAGGACCGAGCGTATGGGACTGTAATATTCTTCGTCGTCGATGTAGTCTTAGTCGTCGTCGTTGCCGCTCGACTGAAAAGCGCAGCCGTCATCGTCTCACCTCCTTGGAGAATATGAGATACCTTATGATTTCCATCCGTCCGCCGACTCACTCAGATTTTTCGGAGGGCGTGGCCGGGGGAATAACGGGGGGAACGAGAAATGCCCCCCTAATTCGTTTTCATTCTTCTCGCGAAAAACTCGAAATAATCCACCAACCAAGAGAGACGAACGACATCGTGAGGCGAATTAATAAATTTCATATTACGCTGCCAATAAGATATATTATCATGTCGTTCAGCATCGGAACATCCGCCGTCGAGTCCGTGGTCCCCAAGATGGATATGGCATTAGGTACGTCGGTCGGTGTCCGTCGGGTGTGTTGTCAGGCCCTTTGGCATTGGCAATATCGTCATGGACTCCTCCCCCTCCTCCCCCCCACCCCCACGCTCGCGCACGAATGATGATGCGAGGGTAAAACCAAAATTCGTCCCATCCCTCTCTGACCCCCCC